>CM040239.1:205006746-205186397 GCA_022545495.1 Chrysanthemum lavandulifolium
AAGAAAGATATGGATAAGCAAAAAGCAAATGTACTTGTTGAAACAAACCCTCCCCTTAGGAAAGTGCCTGCAGCTACTGTGTATCCTCCTAATACACCAATGCATTTAGTTCCTAGAACTATTTCCACTAATAGCAAGACCTTAATCAGCCTGTATGTTGTTTATCAATTATTTGTTGATTTTGAGAAGACATGTAAGAAGAGAATCACACCTACAGGGATAACTGAAGGGGAAAGGGGTTTTGAGCAAACTAAAGAATGTTATTTAACTGAGGTCATGCCTTTCTTTAAACAATTAAAAGGTCAATTTGAGAGTCTACAAAAAGGGATTAACTCAGATATCAAAGAAATGGAAAAGGAATTTGATGCAATGATAGTTGAGGTAAATGATTATGAACGGGAACTCAAATATAATGAAATTGAAAGGAAGAATCTGCATATCTTAAATGAGAACTTAGTATTAAGTTGTGTGGCTCAAGATGTGTTTTATACTGTTACTAAGCATTCTATTACTGCTTCTCAATTTCATGAATTAACTGTTACCTTGAAAGTTTCCCATGATCATGTCATTGAGCTTGAAAACAAAAACTCAGAACTAAATGAGAAAATTGATCAGGATGATCACGATAATTTGGTAAAACATTTTTCTAAGCTAGAAGTTGAACATTTTGATTTGCAACTAAAATATCAACATCTCAAAGAAAATGTCAAAACCTCAAACATCAAGACATCCTCAAATGTTCCAGAGTTTGATGCACTTTTTGAAATAAACAAACGTGACGAACAGATTCAAGCTCATTGTAACACGATCAGAAAGTTGAAAGCCCAAATTTCACAATTAAAGGGTGAAAAGAACAATGTGACTGGCTCCCAAATGCCTCCTCCTTTAGATTCTCAGTGTTCTTAAACTTTTTATTTTCAAAACTTGGTTAATGTTTTACAAAAGGAAAATGAGAGTTTTCTAGAAGAAAATGAAAAAGTTAAACGACACTTTAAAGAGTTATATGATTCAATGAAAGTCACTCGTGACAAGAACAACGAAAAAATAATGTCTTTACAAAAGGAAATTGAGAATCTGAAGAGTCAGGTAAAAGGGAAAATGCCACTTGTCTTTAATGAGAATGTTGCATCAAAGTCATCTGCAGACTCTAAATATACTGTGACTGTTAAATACATTCCTCCTCATCTTAGAAATAACGAACTTGTATTTCATAAATATTTTGCTCACCTTAAGGATAGTCTAGAATGTCTCCGTGAGATTGTAGAAGAGAATTTCATAAACAAGCCTCTTGATAGTGAAATTAGGTTTGCTTGCATTCAGGCCAAACGATCTCATGAGCTGTTAGAATGTTTAAGAGCAACATGTCCTAAATCCTTATGTGAGAAAGATAAAGCTGTGATGCCTTGTTCCATGCCTAGTGCTAAGCATACAAACCATTCCATGCCCAATATTAAGAAAGTGAATTTTAATGTGCCTTCAAGTAGCTCAGATCCCAGCACTTCTAAACCTGAATTGCAAAAAGTAGCAAAACCAACTAATGTTCCCATTCCCTCTACAGGAGTAGAAAGTGATACCAAAGCGAGCAGGTCAAAGCCTCAAGGCAACACAAAGAATGATAGGACCTTGCAAGCTAGGAATGTTCAGTGGAAGAGAGTAGAAGATCACCTTAGGAACAATTTGAATAAAATAAATCGTGTTGATTCTAGTGTTAGCTCTAAGCATGCTGTAATCAATGCGAATTCTACTACTTTTGTCAAAACATGTAATGATGATTGCTTGGTTTCTGTTACTAATCATGTATGTGGTGTGAATAAGTTGATTAATGTTGTTAACTACCCTGTTAAAATTGTTAATGCCAAAAATCAAGCTAAGAAGGCTAGAAAGCAATGGCGAAAGAAAGTTAGAAAACATTGGAAACCCACAGGAAGAAAATTTAGTAATATAGGTTATCAATGGATACCTACTGGCCGCAAGTTTAATCTTAATGAGTTGTGCCCTAACTTTTCTAAGTCAATGCCCATTAGAAAATGGATGCCTACTGGTAGAACTATTCCCTTAAGAAGTGAACATACTTTGAATATGTCAAATACGGACACTAGCACTGCACCTATCCCTGATGATTCCATTGTTTCTACTTCCGATGTGGGTGTTCCACTCACTGTTACTAACCAAATGGAACCCATTCTTGCATGGGGATCCCAATTATCCAGTTATCCATTCTTGTATGTGTTCAACTGCAGATCGTTCAAATCGTTCTGTGGTACCTGGACTCAGCTTGTTCCAAGCATATGACTAGAGATCGCTTGCGGCTCATGAACTTCGTGAGTAAATTCATCGGGACTGTTAGATTCGGGAACGACCATTTTGGTGCAATTATGGGTTATGAAGACTATGTTGTTGGTGATAGTGTAATCTCCAGGGTATATTATGTTGAAGGTCTTGGTCATAACTTGTTCTCTGTTGGTCAATTCTGTGATTCCGATCTAGAAGTGGCTTTCAGAAAACATACTTGTTTCGTTAGAGAACTTGATGGTGTGGAACTGTTAAGAGGAACTCGTGGTTCAAATCTTTACACCATCTCTATCGAAGACATAATGAAGTCTTCTCCAATCTGCTTGTTGTCAAAGGCTTCGAAAACAAAATCATGGTTATGGTATCAATCACTTGAACTTCAGCACCATTAATAATCTTTCCAGAAAGGATCTTGTAAGAGGCTTACCCAGATTAAAGTATGAAAAAATCATCTGTGTTCAGCATGCCAATTGGAAAAAAGCAGGAAATATGCCCACAAACCCAAACCCACTAACTCAGTAATGAAAGTTATGCATACCCTTCATATGGATTTGTGCGGACCAATGAGAGTGCAAACGATAAATGGGAAGAAATATATTTTAGTCGTTGTTGATGACTACTCTCGATTTACTTGGGTAAAGTTTTTGAGGACAAAGGATGAAACTCCAGATGTCATCATCAAACTTATCAAGCAGCTTCAGGTTCGACTTAACAATACTGTTAGAATTGTTCGAACATACAATGGCACAGAGTTTGTTAACAAAGACTTAAGTCAATTTTATGAAAGTTTTGGAATCAGTCATCAAAGAAGTGTTCCACGAACTCCTCAACAGAACGGTGTAGTTGAAAGACGAAATTGAACTCTTGTGGAAGCCGCAAGAACAATTCTAATTTATTCAAAGGTTCCAATGTTTCTCTGGGCTGAAGCCATGGCCACTGCTTGCTACACCCAAAATCGTTCCCTCATACACACATCTCATGGAAAAACTCCATACGAACTTATCCATAAATGAAAACCTGATCTCTCCTACCTTCGTGTGTTTGGTGCTTTGTGCTATCCAACGAATGACGGTCAAGATTTAGGTAAATTAAGAGCTAAGGCAGACATTGGAGTTTTTGTAGGTTATGCATCAAACAAGAAGGGTTACCGAATCTACAACAAAAGAACTCGAGATATCATGGAAACTATTCACGTCACGTTCGATGAGCTGTCCGGGCAAATGGCTCCAGGACAATCAAGTTCTGGACCTGCATCACAACCTTCATTAAGTAGTCCCATTAGTTCTTCTCTTGTACAAATCTCTCACCAGCAACTCCTTATGTACCTCCTTCAGAAGATTATTTGAAGAAATTGTTTGATCCAATGTTTGATGAACACTATGAGCCAATTGCTAATGATCTGTCAAATCCATCAACAGAGGCTGCTCCTATCCTTGTCAATGAAGATAACCCTTCAGTTTCTATGTCATTAAGTCAAGAAGCGCCTTCTACTGATCACTCTGTCTCATCATCAATTCCTCAATCATCAAGTGTACATCATGGAATTGTTTCTGGCACCTATGATGGAGATAACCCCTTTGCTACTCCTGAAGATGCTCCCTTTGAGAACATATTTGCTCCTGAACCATCATCAGAACCATCTTCATCAAGAGAAAACGACTCTGCTACTTCAGTTCCTCAACAACAACCACACGAACACCTTAGAAAATGGACACATGATCATCCATTGGACAACATCATTGGAAACCCCTCTCGTCCAGTATCCACTTGTAAACAACTTGCAACTGATGCCTTATGGTGCTTTTTCAACTCCGTACTCTCTAAGATCGAACCAAAAGACGTTAAAACTGCCATGAATGAAGACATCTAGTTCAATGCCATGCAAGAAGAAATTCATGAGTTTGATCGACTAGATGTTTGGGAATTAGTACATGCTCCTGACTGTGCTATGATCATTGCTCTAAAGTGGATCTTCAAAGTAAAACTTGATGAGCATGGTGATGTATTAAAGAACAAGGCTCGATTGGTTGTATAAGGATACCGTCAAGAGGAGGGTATTGACTATGAAGAATCATTTGCTCCGGTTGCACATATCGAGGCAATCAGAATCTTCCTGGCTAATGTTGCAATTAAGAATATGGTAGTCTATCAGATGGATGTAAAGACGGCTTTTCTTAACGAAGATCTTAAAGAAGTCGTATACGTCAGCCAACCTGAAGGTTTTGTGAATCCAGAGCATCCTACTCATGTCTATCGCTTGAAAAAGGCTCTTTACGGTTTGAAGCAAGCTCCAAGGGCATGGTATGATACGCTATCAAAGTTTCTTCTATCTACTGGATTCAGCAAAGGAGCAGTTGATCCGACATTGTTCACCAGAAAGTCAAGCAAACATTTAATTCACGTTCAAATTTATGTTGATGATATTATTTTTTCCTCGACTGACCCCAATGAATGTGACCGTTTTTCTAAGGAGATGGGCTCCAAATTTCAAATGTCAATGATGGGACAAATGTAATTTTTCTTGGGATTACAAATTTCACAAAGTCCCGGAGGCATTTTTATAAATCAATCTAAATATGCAAATGAGATTTTAAAGAAATTTGGATTTGATTCTTGTGACCCTGTTGACACTCCCATGATAGAGCGTACTAAACTGGATGAGGACCACTCAGGGATCATGGTAGATCAAATGAAATATCATAGTATGATTGGATCCCTGATGTACCTCACAGCCAGTAGACCTGATATTCTGTTCGTTGTATGCATGTGTGCTAGATACCAGGCTAAGCCTACCAAAAAGCACCTTGAAGCGGTTAAACGGGTCTTTCGGTATCTCCAAGTAACCATCAATATGGGACTTTGGTACTCGAAGGACACAGGTATGTCACTAACAGCCTATGCAAATGCTGATCATGCAGGATGTCAAGATACACGTCGAAGCACGTCAGGAGGTGCTCAGTTTTTGGGTGATAAGCTCATGAGCTGGTCTTCAAAGAAACAAATGAGTACTTCTATATCCTCTACAGAGGCTGAATACATAGCCATGTCATCTTGTTGTGCTCAAATCCTATTGATGAGATCCCAATTATCTGACTATAGCTTTGAATTCAACAAAATTCCTCTGTATTGTGATAACAAAAGTGTCATTGCTCTCTCATGCAACAACGTTCAACATTCAAGAGCAAAGCATATTGACATTCGACATCATTTCATCAGGGATCAAGTGGAGAACGGTGTGGTGGAACTTTATTTTGTGAGGACTGAATACCAATTAGCAGACATCTTCACCAAAGCTCTTCCTAGAGAACGTTTTGAGTTTATCCTTCCACGACTTGGTCTAAAGAGTCTACAACCGGAAACACTCAAACGTCTTCAAGAGGAAGACGAGGAGTAAAGGTTTTTCTTCTTCCATCTCTTGTAAATAGTTATTCAAAAAGCAAATAGAAAAATATAAAACTTTCAAAAATCCATAAAATTTTGAAAAACTCAAAAAAAAAATCAAAAATATTGTCTTTTTGTCATATTTTTCTTGATTCGATAATATCTACGGTCTTTGTGCTGTCATTCAAAGAGTGACACGGGTCTTTAGATGTTATTCTGTGACAACCCGAACTTTCAGGTCATTTCTTGACACAATTTATGCCTCATTATTTCAACATTTATCGTAAACTTGGTTTACGTGTTCCAAATTCGCGTAACCTTTATGGTTTAGCGGCGAATTCATGATCATAACATCACGTACATTTCATATGGACTAAGATTAGTCTACATTTCATTGACATCATTTGCATCTCATTAATTCATTCACGACATTTTATTTCACATTCATCGCGTAATTTTTATTAAATAAACTTTATCGCGTGAGTTATTATTTTTAATATTTAACCCGTTACTTTCAAAAATGATCCCGATGTATTTTTAAACTTACATTTAGTTTATAAAAACTATATTTTGAGTTTACCTAGTATTTTAAATTTATTTGGTATACAAATCGTTAAAGTTAAATTATTACGACGCTTTTCTTAAAAATTACTCGATAATTATTTTATCACTCAAATTTTACAAGGAATGTATTTTTACAATTTTTATTATCACATTACATTCTATTTTGATCTACTAAAAATACTTTCTACCTAAAAACTATCATTTACTTTACAAGTTACATATAACTACATATTTACTTGCACCTTTTTCTTACAAATTATATATTACCTATATATAAGTCAAAGAGAGAAAAAAAAAAATAATATTATTGAGATACATTCCCCCCTAACCGGCCATGGGGGGGGGGGGGGAAGGGTGAGCAATTAATGTTTGGCAAGTTTTTCAATATATATATCTCTACTCCATACATAAATCTTTCATTTTCATTCATCTCAATAATTCACTTCAATCAAGTCTTCACTCCTTCTTTTCTTCTCTCTAGAACCGGTCTAACTCAAGCATAAGAAGGGATCAAAAATTTTTGCAAGTTCAAGTATTTAACAATCTAGTTTATACTCTATATAAGGTTTTGAAATAAAAACCAAGAGTATTTAGGCTAATCTTTGTTACTTTCACCTCATCATTTTCACTTGTAAGCTTGTTTCTTTCATTTTCATGTTTCCTTTTTCATTTCATATGTATCTTTTCATTTTTGGAGCTAGTATGCATGATATGTGATTTATACCATTTTTCATGATTTTAAGAAGTTATATATATATTTATGGTCATCCTATAATTATCCCATGGTATTCTTGGTCTTGATGGTGATTAGGAACCCATGACACCCTAAGAAGGTGTATGGTAGGATTAGATTAGCTTTGGAGTTGATTTGAAGGGATTAGAATAGGTTTTGTCCGAGAAAAACTATTTTCGATAACTATAAAATAGGTTCTGTCCTTGTTTCGATTTTCTGGAAAAACCGACAGTTGGTACGAAACTTTGGCCTTGATATTTAGAAAATACACTTTAAAACGAATCCGTGGCCGCTTGAACGGAATAAAACGGACTTATAACGAAGAAGTTATGGATTTTACAAGTTTGACGACGAAATATATTTTTTTCAGAAATTTCAGCAAGCTGTTTTTACATTGTTCGCGTCAAAAACGAGCCTTAAGCTTCACAAATTATTTCGACTTATCAAAAATATATTAGTTTACTTCGATACGAAGCTAAGGACGTATTATACGTAGAAAACGGATTTGAAACGACAAAGATATGCACGTTTTCATAAACTTGCCGTAACTATTATTTTCTGAAAAATTATATTATTTTTACGTTACAAGTGTTACATTAGCTGTAACGACCATGTTTGCGGCTGTTTTTAACAAGGATGTGGAACTTTTTGGAACGAATTGTCTTCTAGTAAAATCAAGTTCACCGGCCATATTTTTCAAAACGACAAGCTGTTTGTAAAGCGGAGTTATAGTAAATTAATTACGGATGTTCAAACTTGGCCGAAACTCATTTTCTGCACAACAATTCAACAAAATCACTATCTTTAACCCTTAATATCTTTATGATCGAGACCTTTTGGACGAAAACTCCTGAACTGAAACTTCTAGATATCGATGCAAACTTTCCAAAACCGTCGAGTTCGTTCTCTAACGATCGACGTACACCGTTTTACGACTAGTTTTCCAAAGCCATTTTTGTTAATTTCATGAAAATTCCGACGACATTGTTTTGCGACGAAAAGTGATAATTTCACCAAAATGTTATTCGAATGTACAAAAATCTTTAAAAATATTTTTGAGAGAAAGTGAAAAAAAGGCTTATAGTCATTTCTATCTATAACCCGTTTTTTAAAGAAAGAACATAGCCATGCTTTATCTTATTTTTCAAATCTCATGCTCTGATTCTAAAAACAAATGTTTGTCATTTAAAAGACAAATGTTTCCTCACAAATATTTTTCCTTCTATAAATTCTTGAAAAATATTTGTTATCTAAATGAAAACTAATAAAAATAACTCGGTCTCAATCTTTGAAAATCATACGAACTTGGCGTTTGTCAAAATCCTATCTCTCAATCAACAACTTATGTCATTGATTGAGGGGAGAATGATTTCATTTAAATCAAAAGGTTATTTGTCATACAATTGGTTCGAGACCAAGGTTTATGTCATGTTTTCAAAAGATATTCAAGCATGTTTAATCTTTGGAGTTTAAAGTCTCGATTTGATCCTTATCGGTTAAATGTTTTCATAAGCAAGTCACAATTCTCCTCAAAGCTTTCAAAATCAATTTAAATCTACGAGATCACAAATCTCAAATGATTTGAAAATTGTGATCAGGGGAGAATTTGTGATTTAAATTGGATTTAAACTAATAATTCGATAAATGCTTTTATAGTGATTTACAAGCTCTCCTCCCCACATGTCCCAAACGATTTCAAATTTTCCATGCACATGTTGAGGGGGAGCATCTATTTCAAACAAAAAAAAGGATTGAAATGTGATTGATTTGTTTCTATGTGCAGGTTTTCCCTAATATGTGCAAAACACTTCCAAATTTCTATGCACATATTGAGGGGGAGCAAATTTTTTAAAACCACATCCTTTCCAAAATTATCCGTAACGAAGTATGAAAAATACTAATTTTAATCAGGAAAGTGATGTTGATATCTTTTAGAAAATGGTAATCAAAGAAGTGAATCCTTCCTCTTGCCTCCGTGTGCCAAAACGATTTCAAATACACGATGCACATGTTGAGGGGGAGCTCTCTTTTTTCTAAAATATCAAAAACAATTCAGGTACAAAATGCTTTGATAATATATCACAAGTGTCTGGATTGATGTTCAAATGGTTTTCAATTGGTTCCAATGGCAGATGAACAATACCAAATAGACCGACCAAATTTACTTTATGTATGGTGATATAAGGATGGTTAGGTTAGGTATTCGTTCCACGATCCCGCCGAGCGGAGGGATCTACCGAGGACAATCCACTAGATAGTGTAGAAGTCCTTAGGTATGATGAAAAAGAAGAAAAGTGAGAAATGGGAATAGTCTTGATTGAGGCCGAGCTAATCTTGGAATAAACCCAACAAGGTTCTAGTTATGAAGTCTCGGTAAGCACTAAAGGGGATTGAAGAATGAAAAATAATTGAATGAAAAAGGGTGAAAATAAATAGCCCTCCATTATTTCAACCTTAGGTGACCAGAGTTCAATACATATACTCTTGGTGGTTACCAAGGTAACACTGGTATTGAAGACAAGACGTCATGGACCCGATGGACGCCTTTGCACTACAACTTCCCAAGCTACTCAAGTTTCTCTTAAAAGGGGCTTGTTTCATTCTCACGAGGAACCTACATAATCTATCGACTTTCTCTTAGAGTTTGTTGATATTGAAGAAGGAGACCCTCTCCCTAGTCTCCGGCATAGGAACCAAATGTGCACTATTGAGTCTAGAGCCACGAGATCATCAAATAAATCTCATTAGGACACTGTCAATGAAGACTCTCTGTTTCACACAATGTGGAAAGGGAGATTATATCTTAAGCGTCCTACGCATTATCCTTGTGGTATTGCCAGAACATCTAAGTGATATGCAAACATAGTCACAATGAAGATGGAAAGCCTTCTAGAGCCAACCTCAAACAAGCTCTTGGTAGGTGGCATGTGAGATCTGTCCAATAGATCAACCATGTGACAACTGAACAGAAACAATGGGGCGGTTCAAACTTATGAATCAATCTGGTTCGAGGTTATGGATTAGCGGATACCTTTGAAAAACCAGTCGTTGTGCTTAAAATTATTTTCTCTAGCACATCGATTGTGTATTAATATTTCAAATATAAAAGGTGTTTATGATTGATAATTGATTTTTCTCAAAACCTTCGTTGTATTGCAAAAACACTTTATTATGCGATTACTCGATTGTTTTTCAAATCTCTTTTCATCAATCGGTGAATCTCAAATTATTGGTTCACTCACTCCGTGTTGTCTTCTTTGAGGCGTTCGGTTTGAGAACGACTAGAGCATTGCGAAACCACATCAAGGAGATTCTTGAAATTATACGATCACGAGCGATACTTGTCTTGATCAATGGGGAACCGTGGGCGTGTACCTAAATTCAATGAAAGTGATCAAAGACACCTTCGTGCGCTTTATTGCTAAGCTGTTGTATGGAGTGCGCCGACATTTCTGTTGATCGAATGGAGGGTCAATCCATAGCCGCATGCTCACACAACACATTCATTTCTAAAGAAATCATGATAAGTGCATCAACGACTACGATATTTTCACTCCATGCTTACTATGTCTTTGCTTTGCAAAATCATGAATCAACTAAAGCTTCCTCTACTCGATGAGAAGATTTCATGATCGAGAATGTGAGCATGTCGGTCCAAATGTCACAACATCACATAATGTCAACACTACAAATGAAGAGTCGATTTATGGTGGTGATGATCTCAAAGTGGCTCAAAACTCATTATCACGTGGATCGCTTAAAGACCTCCGGTTGAATTAACCAAACATGCAAAACATGAAGAATCAAAGACTACAGACTCTGAGCAAAGAACTTTAACAAGAATCCAAGAACAATCTTAATGTAATATCTGTTTGTATTCAATGTATTTTGAGGTGACCTCCTTGGGGAGATTTTAGGATTTAGTAAATCCGATTATTAAAGTGTTGGTCACCTCAAGTATATGTAATCGTTAAAAGCTCGTAGTCGTAAGTTATTTTATGTTAGATAGTATTTAGTTTAGCTACACCGTGGAGGACGGACGGGTCTTTACCCACGTATGCACGATCCACACCGTGGGTGGCGTTTATGTAAGATACTATAAATACCCTCTACCTCTCAAGGTAGAGGGTTGGAGCTCATAATAATACTTTTACATTCTCTCACTAAGTTCCCAAACCTCTAAACTTTCTCTCTCTAAAACCACAAAGTATACGCCCATATTTGATCATGGTTTGATGTGTTTGTGAAATCCAATATGTTACAATGAAGGCATCCAAGGTAGGATCCTTTTTCCGGATAACTTTGGTGATATGAATTACATCTTAGATGAGTATCCCAGGGTTAAAAATCTTGTCCTCGGAGAGGAAGGAAATCAAGGTATCATCTACGGGAAAATCCCCACGTGAAGAGGAATCACTCTCGGATAAAAAATAGTGTGGGACCTCTGAATCAACAAGCTCATCAGTAGAAACTTTCACTTTCTTTTCTTTCTTCGGGTAAATTGGATCATCGTATTTTGTTTCTTCCAAAAGATCATTTTCTGAAGGAATCGAGTCTATGGGAGCAAGTTCATCGGTGAACTCCTCGAAATAGATTGACGGATCTTGATACAACAAATATTCGATTTCTCATAAATCGGCTCTAAAATCAAAGACGTCATCCTTACTTCCCGGTGGAAGAGGATCAAGGCGAGCGAGTTCATCGGCGAACTCCTCGAGAAGTAAATCGATAGAAGAATCCTTGAGCTCGGGCTCCGGAGGATTAATAGACGGCTCAACTTCTTTTATTTCATTTTCTTTCGGAGGGAGTGAAGAGAGCATTTCTTCAATTAAATGAATATGTCCCTCGATGTCAATATCAGAATTATCAATTTTCGGTGAAACTGAATCACTTTTCAAATAAGCCTCAATTTCTTCCATGATAGAATCGGTATCCTCAAACGGTATGAGGGAAGGGGAAGAATCAGAAACGATTTGTTTAGAAGAAAGTTCCATATTTTCAGAAGAAGGAGTGGGATTGCCACTCAAAGAAAGCTCGATTTTCTTAGGAACAAGATCAATTCGATAAACAGAAAGCGGAGGTGGGACAAGTGGTGTTCTCTTAGAGCTAGCATTTTGCTCAGTACGAATTGTCGACAAACTCTTAACCGTAAAACGTGAAAGGCTCGGATCAATTCTCGATGTTTTAGGCCCAATTTTTTGGACAACCGGAGGTTGGACGTTTTTGGAACTTCCGTTATTAGTAGGAATTCCCGGGTCCTTTGTCACCTCGGTGTCATTAATTTTGGCCACATCACATTGGTTGGTTAGAGATTTGGAAGTATGGTTAACATTGAATGTGACGGCTTCATTTCCTACTCGTAAAGTGATCTCTCCTTCATACACATCAATCAACGCATGGCCCGTCCTTAAGAAACTCCTTCCGAGAATGAGGGGTACTCGAGGATCGGCATCGAAATCGACTACAACAAAATAAGCGGGGAAATCGAACTTCCCCACTTTAACAAAAACATCCTCGGCTATACCAATTGGTTTCATAGTAGTACGGTCGGCTAGCTCGGGTTCATACACGTTGGGGTAAGTGGGGGCAATGAAAGCTTTTCGTAGATTGATTTCGGCATCAAATTGATACTCGCGCAAGATCGCCAAGGCGAACCTTGAATAATTCCTTGAAAATCGCGCAGAACGAGAAACTTGCGGGGTCACCTAACTTTTGGCAAGTTTCTTGAGAATAACCGCCAAAAATTCTCATTCAAAGCGTAGTAGCAAGCTCATACAACGTTTCCTTATTCGAAAGCAATCCTTAATCGTAGAAGCAAGTTTGGGAATCATGAGAGGGTATCCATAAAGCGATCTCCATATTCAAGTCATTGAAGATTTTGAAAAACGTTTCCATTTGATGGTTAGACTTTTCTCGATGATTTTGATCTTTAAGACGAGACGGATATGGGAGTGTCGTTTTTCGATTAGTCTTTTTAGCACTAACGGGAGCATCCTTGGGCTCATAATCTTGGACAACCGTGGGTTGGACATTCTCGTACTCCACTATTAGTAGGAAGCACCGGGTCCTTTGTCACCCCGGTCTCACGGTCTACCACGAGAGGAGAAGAAGTAGTAGTGGTAGGAGCCGTGGGTCCATCATAAGCAACACCACTTCGGGTAGTAATCGCTTTCATGTCACCTCTCGGGTTGGGAATCGTATTACTTGGAAGAGAACCGGAACCCGAGAGTTAAGAATAAGAAGGAAAAGGTTGATTGGCTTGAAGGAAACTAGCCAACATATTCCTCATTTCACTCATCTGCCTGTTACTTGTAGCATCAATTTCCCTCTTGAATTCAGTCCTCATGCTGGTGATTTGAGTTTGCAAACTTTTAATGGTGTTATCGGAGTTCTTCATGTAAGTTAGAAACTCGTTGTTCGGAGCAGCTTGATGAGGTGGTTGATAAGGTTTTTGAAGAGTTTGTTGATAAACTTGAGGTGGAGGAGCTTGGTAGTTTTGATTACCATGATTGAGATTAGCTCCTCGGTTTTGATTGTAAGATTGGTTTTGATAACGGTTTTGGTTTTGTTGAGAGCAGGGGACAAAACCGGGTGGTCCATTGGTTGTACGGTATCCTTGGTTACGATTTTGAACCGGATTAGCGAGAGGATTACGGAAGCATTTCGGATATCACCATCCGTGGCTTGACAATTATAGTATGGATGAGGACCACCGCAAATAACACATGTTTCAGTAATGGCTTTGACTAGCTCGGATTTCTGAATCTTAAATTCTCTCATCATAGAATTAATAGCATGAGTAAGCTCAGTCAGCCCATTCAACTCACTCTTCATAACGTAGTTGTCGTTGGTAGCGATCTTAGAAACAACCGGTCAGTTTCTAGACAAAGAAACTTTTGACTTGTTTTCGATAATCGTTCTAATATCGGCGGGCATACGACTTAAGATATTGCCACCGGCGGCCGCATTAAGCGAATCTTGGTCGGTCGGAGTTAGAGCATTGTAGAACGTATCTATTTTGATGGAGATCGGTAAAACCGTGATTTGGGCATTTTCTCAAAAGTTCTTTAAATCTATCCCATGCTTCTCCAAAACTTTCGTCAATTTTTTGCTGAAAATTTATGATTTGATTTCGTAACATTGTAATCTTTGACGGAGGAAAGAATTGGTTCACAAATTTCTTAGAAAGATTTTCCCATGTTGTGATTGAGTGAGGGGGTTCTTTTTCAAGCCAAGTTCGGGCTGCCCCCTCAAGGGAAAATGGAAATAATCTCAATTTAATTGACTCATGAGAGACGCCCCGAAAGTTTATCGTAGAAGCTACTTGATTAAACCAACGGAGGTGTGCATGGGGCTCCTCTCGGTCCAAACCACAAAAAGGTTTATTTGAAACCAATTGAATTAAATTAGTTTTGAGTTCAAAATTTTCGGCATCAATTGGTGGAAGAACGATAGCATCACCGTAGCCGTCTACGGGAGCTTGAAGTAACTAGGACATTGTTCGAGTATCTGCCATGACGGTTTGTTCAATGATAGTACGTAACTCGGGTACTTCTATTCTTCGATTACGATTACGTCGTGACTGAGAACGAGTGCACATGCACTAAAATATCAAAATCAAAAGGTAAAAAGGAAAAATAATTTTGAAAAAGTAAAATCTTTTTGGTTTTTATATTTAGAATTTTTTGAAAACACAATCTTTTGTAACCGTCAGCGTCAATAGGTTGCTCGGTAGCTCTCAAAAGTATCTTGACGGAGGGGAAAGAAGAGTGGATCTTTCTTGATCGCAATTTAATGTCAAGACTTCCTTATACCCGTGCATAGGTTGTACCTTCAAGGTGAGCCAGACGTAACAATTGGCGTTCGGTTTCTTTTGTTGGTTTTAATTTTTATGGTTTTGTCAACACTCTAGGAAGAATGCTTTGGTTTTTAGATGCTTTTGGGCTTTTCAAAAATATATATTTATAAAAACGACGGTAACTTCACTCGGGGAAGGATCTTAAAATGCACGCGATTCGAGATGGAAATACGAAAATTCACTACAAGCCCTCCCGGCGTGGCGTAAAAGTTGATTTAGGAAAACCAATTATAGATTAGTGTGTATTATACGGGTAACTCAAGCGTATTAGGTTTGAGCACCGAGATCGTTCGAGCGAGGTTGAATGGAATTTTCAACTCATGTCGCGATTATCGGGTTTGAATGTGTTAAAGAGATTTTGGTATTTCAACACTACGGGTCAAGGAAAATAAATGGAAACATATAAAAGTACTAATTCTATAATTCAAAGGACAAATTCATAAATTAAATCTAAAAGCATAAATTACGATTTAAATGAAGCGTGAATTAAATGCAATTAATTCTAAACTAACTCCTAAAATGATCTAAAAATATTCCAAAATAGAAAATGCAATTTAAAAGTTATCTAAAATTTAAAACTAATTTTATGATTTTTTGAATTTATTTTAATTAAAATCTAATTTTAACTTTTAAAACAAATCTAAAATACTAAAATTTATGAAAACTAGGGAAAATTATGAAACTATTTTTCAAAAATTTAAATAACTAAAAATAATTTTCAAAATTGAATTTGTAATTTTCTGAAATTTTTTCTAATTTCTATGAATTAAAAACTATTTTGAACTAATTAAATGTCTAAAATTACTATTTAAACTAGAAAAATTATGGAAAAATATTTTTTTGGCTTTTTATATTTTTCTTAATCTAGGAAAATTGAAAAAATATTTTTTTGATCTTTTTCTGATTTTTGTTTATTAAATGCTATTAAAAAAATACTTAAAACTGTTTTAATTGTAGAAAAATAGTAAATGGACAAAGAAAATTATGAAAACTTGCAGAAAAGTCCTAAATGCTACTGAGAGTCTATGAAAATAATGAAAAACCACTTGTGATGACAGATTAAACACTTTGCAATGCAACTGCTTATAAAAAGCTAATAGGAGATAAGCTAAATGCCAAATATAATTTACCAGAACCTACCACAGATTAAAACAAGCTTAAACCAACTGATATAAACCTAATGCTACTGAAAATGACCAATTAAGATCAAGTTATAAGTCAATAAGCACTATCCTAAACTTAACGATACTGAATGACAATAGCACTTCACCCCCAACTTATAGCTGATCTAGAAGTCTGAAAACAAGGCCTTATTGAAAAGTGTAAATTGGGAACTCAAGACAACCAGTCAAAGATCTTATGGACCAAAGAGGAGCTTATCAGGATCTGTTATGAGCTTTATAGAAGCCATTGAAAAAGCTTAGTGAGCATCAATATAAATTGATGCTGAACACAGGACATATGTCTGGAAACTAACCAACCTTAAGCACTTTTTTTACTGATCAAGTAAATTCACAAAAATAATACAAAAATATCTTAGTAAACACAACCAACCAGAGATTCAGAATCCAAAATTACAATTGTTTTTCACTTATAATAAGTGAATTAAAATTACAAAAGTAGAAGCAGTTTTAAGATGAAAAGGAAATTTTGACTTTTTTTAGAAACTTGTTGTTTTGACTTTTCTGAGATTTGATTCAATCACACAGATCCTAAATGTTCATTCTAGATGAAATGAGATCAAATTACACTAACCTACATGTTTCTACACCTAAAATGCAAACTATGCTAAATTCTTATATATCTGATGTAAAAATGAGAACAGGTTAGAGGTGATATTGACTTTTAGTGATTGTAAGTGCAAATAAATGACTAAAGTAACTCTTATTATCCTTAATGAAACTAAAGCAACTAGACTTAACAATTAAACTAACCTCAAACTCAGATTGCACCTTTGATCCAAACACTAGTTTAGTGACAGATTATACAACTACTCACTAACAACTCTTATCTAAACCATAATTTCTGATAAAGCAGATTGCTATGATGATAAAAGAACTAAATGATGCAAATATTCCAACTATACCAATCAATTAAACAAAACAACTACTAAATGCGGATAATATCGATTAAAACTAATGATAGCAAAATGAATAAACTAAGCTATAGCGATTAATAACTACTCGTAAAATCAATAATGAATAGTCTTGAACTAAATTGTACTCAACTAAACACAATATAAACTCTAATCTCTTGATTTAGGAACAAATTCATAACTTACGGGGTCCAGCCACTATGGCTTGGAAGCTAATGAGAACCAATTCAATACTAATCTATACCTTAATACTTCCAAATCGGTGCTAACAACCCATTTCTGAACCATATCGACAATCCAACCTAATTCAACCTCGATTATGAAAAGTTGACTTTCCTTGTTGCATTAGAAATTTAAATGAACTTTGGATTTGAAGCAATATTAAACTCAAAATAAGCTATGTTAACCTTGCGAGCTTAACATATGATAACTAAGTTTGATTGAAACTATAAAATGGATTTGAAATATTTTTTATTTTTCCAATATTTTTACGATTTTTACATTATTTTTATTAAGATTAAGAACTCTTTGAAACATTTTTGTAATAAGGAATGATGAATTAGAATAAATCTAATAAGCAAATATAAGAAATATTTAATAGATTTAAGCAATTAAGTAAAACTTGAAAATGTGATTACACAAAGAGATTACAAAAGATGAAATTATAATTCTACTAAAATCATTAAAATGAACTTAAAACTATTACAAAGCTACTGAAAAATAAGATACATCCATCTGTGAAAACCCGGGGCTATTTATAGATGAGCTTGAGCATAAGGAAGGACCTAGAAGCCTTGGATGTGTGCTTTCTCTTGAATGATTCTGACCCTTGATCAATTCCCATCAACAATCCAACAATCTCAACCCTTGGATTAAGCTCTAGCGTATGTCGACCAATAGGAGAGGGAATGACACACGGATTGCCAACGTGGCATTCCGTGTGTCGATATCGATATAAAGTACAACTATGTCCTTAATTTGTGTGATTGGATCAATTAGAGGTAAGGGTAATTTAGGGTTTATAAACACGGGTAAAATAGGAATTGGGAAGAACACTTGAGGGTAACTCTTTTGAGTTATTTTAATAATTTTGACTGATTTGACCATTTGACCGGTCAATAAAGGGAACGGGTAACTTGATTTGGTTGGGTCGTGGGTTTATAAGTGTAAACGGGTGAGGGTTTTGGGCTAATATTGGGCTTTGGCTTGTGAAATCAGATTGGGCCAGGAGTAGTATTAGATTGCACTTGGACTTATTTTGTGACCCGACAATTAACATAAGGACTAATTGTGTAATTATGAAATTCCAGCGACCAAATCTGTAAATTCTGAAATGTTCTTCCAAGGACCATTCTTGTAATTCCAAATAAACCTAGGACCATAATTGCCAAATTTAAAAATCCAGGGGTAATTTCTGCCAATTGTTGAAACTTAAAGGACTGATTCTGCCAATTCTTTAAAGTTGAACAAATCCTTCATAAATCAACCTCTTAGCATCAAAATCTTCACAATTGCTCATTTCTGACCTTCCGGCTCAGCTTTAGCACTCTTCTCTCTCGTGCTCGGGTTTTGTTTGATTTGGCTTTCTTTTGCGTGTTTTATCAAATCTGTACATGCACATGCATAAACTCAAGAAACCAACAGATATTAGCAATAAACGGCTTTTTTCTGGTTATTTTGGGTCTATTTTGGTAAAGAAATGGTATGTGTTTTAGCACATATCACCTATATCTACTCAGCTTTAAATAGTTTTTAGTTTTTTTTATTAGTCTTGTTGTATTTCAAATAATCCATTAATGAAATTTTGTCTTTAGAGTAATTTTGTCATTTAATTTCATAAGTCTCTCAGGCGCTATAAAATAGTGATGCAGGTTTTACTGACCAGGTTTAAATATTTATAAAGTCTCGTTATACCTATTGATTCGTGCTAAACCGTCAAGTTATCTCACACAAGCTAGCCACTTGTGAATGGCTAACCGTAAGAAACTTAAAGCAGTTCGAGACACCAATGCAATGAAGTCCGAGGAGAGTATAGTGTTTCCCAGTCGTTATGTCCCAGCAGTGTGCGAGAATAGTCAAGCGTATAGTGATCGAGAGGATTTGAGCGGAAAGAGTTTTGATTTATTATAACTACTGAAAAAAGTATATAAATTACAAGGGCTTAAATGCAAATTAAAGAAAATTAAAAGATAAAATATATTAAATAAACGCTATCACTATTTGCAAAATGATGTTTTTGATTTTCTTTTATAAAACTTAAATTAAAAACTACGTGACTTACAAAAGAAAATGTGAACTGAAACAATATTAATCCTAAAAATATAAAATGACATTTTACAAACCTAATGATAAGAGAAAATTTTTAGAAAAAGAAAATTATTTTATAACTATTTAATTAATTATTATTAATTAAAACTAATTTTACTTATTTAATAATACCCTAAAATACAAGAAAATATGAAATTAAACTAGAAAATGAAATTATGACTTAGAAAAATCTAAAATAACTAAAGAAATTTTCAAAACTAATTTTGTATTTTTGATTATTTCTATTTTCTATGAATTAAAAACTATTTGAAACTACTTAAATTGCTAAAAAATCACAAATTAAACTATGAAAAATCTGGAAAAATATTTTTTGACTTTTTATATTTATCTTAACCTAGGAAAAATGAAAACTTATTTTTTTGAAACTTTTCTAATTTAATTGATTTAAAAGCTAATTAAAATGGCTTAAAAACTGATTAAAATGAAGAAAAATAGCAAACTGACCTAGAAAAATATGAAAAATTTAGGAAAAGTCTAAAACAATATTATGAATCTAAGAAAAATATAAAAACAGTGGCTTGTGTGTAAGAAAATGAGACTGCAGTTACAAGTGTTTATAAATAAGCACTTGGAATAAGCCAAAGGCTACAAATGAGCACCAAACTGATACAGAAGCTATAATAAGCTGAAACTACTCAAATGCAACTAAATACAACTATCCTAAACCTCTATAGTCTTGATTAACTGGATTTGATGATTTGAGCTTAATTGCAACAGATTTTTCCTACTACTTTGTAGCTTAGAATAAGCTACCCAAATAAGCTAAAATCAAAACCGGATGTTGGGGCCTAAAATAGACACAGTTAGCTACTTGTAAACCAAAGACCGACACTGGACAAGATCTTATGAGCTTGTGACAAGCTCTGCAAGAGAGAAAACTCGGTATTCATCGAGTTTGTGAGCAGAGCGGATAAGCCCTTTTTGACAAGCCATTTTGAGGCTTGTACAAAATTTCTAAAAATCTATAAAAATCATAATAAGAGACTTGACCAACTGAAGTTTTAAAACCCGAGTTTCAATGATTTTGAACGAAATGAATCAATTAAAATCCACTTATTTTTTTGTTCAAAAAAAATCCACTTATGTTGGGTGGCCGGGTTTTCAAGTTTTGACTTTTGTGATTATGAAGAAGTTTGACTTTAATGAACTTTGAAACCAATTTATGGACTGAATGTGATATATTATGATGAATTAGACCTAATGCAAGCTATCTCTATGTATTTTAAACACAAAATAAGCTTTTGATATCACAAATTTTTAACAGATAAGAACTTAGAGCAGATTAAGATGGATTTTGACTTTGAGTGATTGTGCGGGCAATCTAAAAACTACAATGATTCAAATGACCTATTTGAGGCTAAGTGAGCAGTTTGAAGCACAAACCAAAGCTTGAGATCAACCAAGCCAGTGATCGAAACACCATTTTAAAGGCATTTTGCGGTTTAAACTAAGTAAACTCTTGAGTTAGCTCATTCTACCACTTAAACTAAATCTAATATCCTAATTACAACTAGATAAGCGAGGTTTAAGTTTATTAATCACCACAGTTCAAACACAACAAGTTATCAGATTAAAAAAACAAAATACGGTGCAAAGAAGTTTGGAACTCACAACTTGTCCGAACATTAGCTTTCAAACGAACCATATATTACTATTCTAAGCCAATTCCAACCCAATCAACTCGCATCAACCCCATTCCATTTCCAAGTCCATTTGAGCTTGATTGACTTTTGTTGACGAATTCTAATTTTGATTGAATCATTTCTTAAGCTTACAAAAGCTATAATAAGCTTAAATAAGCTTGTTTGAACTTAAAATAAGCTATTTGAAGCTTGAATATAAGAGCTTGAAACTAAAATTTACAGTGATAAACTTAAAACTTGAAATGTTGTTTTACCTTGAATTGATACTTGAATATGGATTATAATGATAAATTAACTTAAGTTGAGTACATAGGAACAGAAAATTAAAGCTTTTAAATTAAACTAAAACATTGAAATTGAAAACGACATACATATGAAAAATAAAACTAAGTACTGCCTTTGTTCTCTTGCTTCTCTTCTTCTTTTATACACCAAATGCTTTCTCTCTCTCCTCTGATCAATTCCCACTATTCTTTTCAGCCATTGGATGACCTGAGTGCATTTTGGCCATTGGATCAATTTTGGCGGGAAAAACTGTTTTGAGTGTGGGGGTTCTGAATTTGCAACTAGGGGGGGTGGCATTAATTGTGGTGTATAAAGTTGGTAGATGTGATGATGAGGGGTGGAGGGATAAGGTGAGGTGATGGGAGAGTGTTGCACGAGTTGCGGTCAAGTGGGAGGAAGGGATAAGGCGGTGGGAGGAAAGGATATGGTTTGACCGGTTTGACCAGGTCAAAATGTTTTGAATGAGGGGCTCGATTGGTGGCGAGGGTTGAAAGGAGACAAAGGGCCAAAGGATTAGTTTAATATTACAAGGACCATTTGTGCAATTTGATTCTTGAAGGACCATTTACGCCAATTTCTCAAAAGCTGTTTCAAGGTCACTTTGACAAGTTTCAATAGTACAAGGACTATTTTGATATTTTCAAACTTCAAGGACCATTTTGACAATTTTCAAAGTTTAGGGACCTAAGTTGTAATTTTGCAAATTTAAATCTCAAGGACCAATTTTGACAACTCATGAATCCTAGGGACTTGAAATGATATTTTTCTTTATTTTGATTTACCGAGGATTGTTTTTGACAACTTTTGAAACTTGGGGACTAAAGCGCCAATTATGCAAACTTGATCGTTTTCACAGTTTTGATATTTTGCATTTAAAACACATAAAACACTTATTTGTGATATTTTTATCATTTTGATGCATTTACGAGTGTTTTCGGATGTTTTGCGGTTTAATTGGTACAAAAATGATGAGTATTTAGACACTCATCACCTATGGTCTACCCTAATGCACTAACGGGCAGTGTACCCCGGTCGCGTGTAGTGTAGTATTCGGTAAAGCCGAGGTCGTCCCAAGAGCTATATGTGTTGGATTATTACTAAGTCTAGGTGTTACAGATTTTAACTACTAAAGCAGAAAATAGCAAATAAAGGCAAAGGATAAATCAATAGAGGAGAGTGGTGGTAACCTAGTTATTCCTCCTAACTAGTTATGTCTACGTCTACTTACTTCCAATTACTTCAGGTGGGGTCAAAGTCGAGAGGACAACATTTGGTAAATTTGCCCTAACCTATCGGACAAAGATGCCACAACGGGAGAAGTCGGTGTCCCTCGTAAGTCTGTTGTTCTGGTCCCTAAGCCAAGTCATTAAGTCTGATACATGCTAGATTTATAATAGTGAGTGCCGGGCGTTAGCAACAAACACTCACCCCTAATTCTTAAGTTCATCCAAGCGGTGGGTGATCGGTTGGTCGAATAGCACAAGTAGAAAGGGTGTCGGGTTGGTCATATCTTACCACACCATCTCGGTTGGTCATATCTCTGAGCAATTGGCCTCTAGCCATTCAAAACTACCGAAACAAGGGTAGCTACCAATAAACTATGCATGCATACACTTAGAAATAATTATACTGAGTAATGTAAGCATGAAACAAAACAATTAAGGAATCATAACTAGGCCGGCACGAAGGGTGATTAGCACTCATTATAACCATACAAATCAACTCAATATTCAAAGGTACAAAATACATGAATCGAAAGTAAAGAAAAGATAAAATGCTAATGCTTATCGTGAGGGAGTGATTTCTCCTTGGAGGCTTTCTGTATGCTCCTCTAGACACGCTTTGGCTTTTTCCCATGTTCTCTGGTTGTTGTGTTTGGAATGGGATTATTAGAAATCTTTGGAATTAAGTGGGGTATTTATAGGCGGATCGGGTTCTGGCGTAACTATTATAAGATTCGCCGTAACCATCAATCCTCGTATTTTGCACTAGATGCGCTAGTTACGGTAACCATATTAGTGGTCGCGTAGTAGTCTTCAATATACTTGGTTACGCCTTAGTTTATGAAATAGTTACTGGCGTAGTTATCGTGATGGAACCTCATTTGACCTAATATAGTTACTTAGTAGCCTTTGGGAGATTTACGCGTAACCTACGATGAGTCGGTTTTACGAGTCACGCTTTAGTTCTGCGTAATGTGAGAGATGAGTTCGCCGTAACTTCTTCAAAGTCGACATACTATGATAAATCTTTTGATATTTCTCGGTTCCGCGTTTCTTTAGCTCGATGCTCGTAATTTACACGAAGTGGAAAACAATGGAAAACAAGCGTAAATCCATATAAATGATATAAATTACAAGCATTATCGGAAATTGACACTTAATATTCGGGACTATTTGATGTTATCAAATATCCCCATGAACTCTACTTGCCCTCAGTAGACCTTATTAGAAAGATTCCTAAAGATATCTTCCATAACTTTGGAAAATATAAGTTTACAAATCCTTATGCTAGAATAAAACAAAGCCGAACACCTCACGAAATGAGAACGAAACACTCAAATCTCTCAACTATTCTAAGTGTCAATTTCGGGGTGATCATCACAATCATAGCATGTATTCTATCATAAGCTTGGCGGTTACACAAATCTCCACCACTAGAGTTAAGTGCTAAACAATTCTCGAAGGCAATATGGGTAGACACGACAAAGTTTAAGGGGTGACTCGTCATTACTAACATGTCACGTGAAGTGGACAAAATCAATGATACATGACCAAATCCATGGCCAAGACACCAAAGATTGGTGTTGCATCACTAGACACGCTTCATTACTAAAGGGTAGGATAAGACATGGGATATATAAATGGTGTAAAATAAATAAAAAACAAGCGAGTAGTCTAAATCTATAACCAAGTCATCACCACTTACCTTCCGCCCAAATTTCAAGCTTTGAAGTCAAGAAACCAGATCATGAAATACTAGGTAGATGTGTCATTAGAGGACGTCGTGATGGGCCCACTACCTTTTCTTCAACTGTTGGCATAATTACCAACTCCAATCTTCGAATGTGATCGAGGTGGCCTCCTCGATACTAAATCTATAAAGCTCATAACATAGTGCTTATAACTTCGCACTTTACAATAACTAAATAACATAACAACTATTTATTTTATTTTTTTTCAAATCACTTTTTTTTTCAACATAACAATGATAACTAAACATACTATCCCCCCACTTGAGATGAACAATGTGAATTTGGGGGGTCTTCAATGATCTTCAGGAATATGTCGTCGACGAAAGTGTAATTTCCGAACCTTTCCACTTGAACCTTGAACTTAGGCAAATGATGACTTCCAAATCATAAATAAAGACTACAGGGTAGGCTAAGGTGTATAGGTGTATCGAAACAATATATTGGCGTAACAAAATGAAAGGAATGGCTCAGATAGGTGTATCTAGGGGTATCTTGCACTAAAGGTGAGTGCAACAAAATGGTTTCACATGGGGGTCGAGAAGTCGAGGTGACTAATCGATAGACACACAATGGTAAGCTATTTGGGTGATAATCCTATAATATTGCCTTCTAAAACTGAAAAGTCCAAATACATTGAGCTAACTCAACATACCTCGTCTATGGTCTCGAAATAATGCAAAGGCCAAGTTCTAAAATTTACAAGCTACCGGCACACTCATAATTTGGTGGATTTGGGGTAAAATGTTGGAAACGGATAAGGCTAATCTCACCATATAATATCAAGGGTTGTATGTGCTCAGCTAAGGTCTAATCTAGTTAGGTTAAGAAAAACATGTCAAAATTTTAAAAATGGCATAATATTTTAAAATAAACTAGAAAACGAGGGCAAAATAATGTTCAAGAGATAATTCTACTCCCGTTCCCCCACTTGAATTGTACAAAGTCCCTTTTGTACTAAGCATAAAATAAAGGTGAAGAAAAGTAGAATTAGGCGAGAACTTCCTTAAATTTGCTCCATAAAGAAAGAAGGCCCATGAAAAGAGCGTGCCTTCGTATAAGCATCATGAACAAACTTCAATCCACGAAATCACACTCCGACAAGCATAATTCTAAAAATAAAAAATGAAAAATGAAACCTAACTCACTTCGTAGGAATCACGGTTGCATTTAGCATATGCAACAAACCTTTTAAACCACTTGGTGTCCCAGTGGACGAGTGAAAGTCTCGTGAGGGTTTCTGAGAACACACCACAAAGTTCATGTAAAATACTAATACAAGGTTATTGTGTTTTAAAATGAAAGAATTAAAAGCGAGAGGAAGGTTACGTCGTAACTCTTTGAGGGAGTTCGCCGTGGCGCAAAACTTGACATAAGTACGCAAAGCGGTGGTTACGGTGTAACGGTGAGATGGTATTACGCCATAATTGGTGATGCGTCTAAAGTTACTGCTTGCACAAGGTTGATTCTGACGTAATCACATAGATGAGTTACTGTAGTAACTATGCAAAACCAAGTTCTAAAGTTTACAAGCTACCCGCACACTCATAATTTGGTGGATTTGGGGTAAAATGTTGGAAGCGGATAAGGCTAATCTCACCATATAATATCAAGGGTTGTATGTGCTCACTAAGGTCTAATCTAGTTAGGTTAAGAAAAACATGCCAAAATTTTAAAATGGCATAATTTTTCAAAATAAACTAGAAAGCGAGGGCAAAATAATGTTCAAGAGATAATTCTACTCCGTCCCCCACTTGAATTGTACAAAGTCCCTTTTGTACTAAGCATAAAATAAAGGTGAAGAAAAGTAGAATTAGGCGAGAACTTCCTTAAATTGCTCCATAAAGAAAGAAGGCCCACGAAAAGAGGCGTGCCTTCATATAAGCATCATGAACAAACTTCAATCCACGAAATCACACTACAGACAAGCATAATTCTAAAAGAAAAAAATAAAAAATGAAACCTAACTCACTTTCGTAGGAATCACGGTTGCATTTAGCATATGAAACAAGCCTTTTAAACCACTTGGTGTCCCAGTGGACGAGTGAAAGTCTCGTGAGGGTTTATGAGGAACACACCCAAAAGTTCATTTAAAATAGTAATACAAGGTTATTGTGTTTTAAAATGAAAGAATTAAAAGCAGAGGAAGGTTCGTCATAACTCTTTGAGGAGTTCGCCATAACTAGCAAAACGACATAAGTACGCAAGCGAGTGGTTCTGGCGTAACCAGCGCGAGATGATATGCATGCCGTAATTGGTGATCGTCTAAATTACTGCACAAGGTTGATTACGGCGTAATCACATAGATGAGTCTGCCGTAACTATGGTCGATCGACAAAGCTGCGGCGATAATTACTTCCTCGTTTCACGCAAAATGGTTAGAAAACACAAAACCCTACGAAATGGAAATAAAACAAAGGGATAATTCGGGTTGTCTCCAGAAAGAGCACTTTTCTTTATTCTGATCTTTAAGTTAGACTCGAGCAGCGGGGCTACCGGTGCTTGTTGGTCATTTCGTGGATATGGCAATCTCCACGTTGGATCCAACTTACCAAATTCTCATCCGTTTATAGTGATCCCCTAATTCTAAATAGCCCGAGCATAAACTCTTGATTTTACGGTAAGGGTGGTCAATACCTTTTCTTTGTCTTCCGCGCGATATCGAGCATTGGTTGGGCTGGGCTTAGCGCCTCTTGGTCCAATTTTAAAATTCTTGATCGTTCTCGGCATTTTGAAAATAGTCTTATCATCGTTTATCTTCAACCATACTAACCCTTCTTTTCATTTTATCTAACCACGACATTTCACGAAAAGGCTTTCCTAAAATTACTCCGTTAGTCCATCTTCCACAAATTAAACTTCGTTGTCTAAAACCATAAAGTCCACCAAAATGAATGAGTTCCACGAAGACATGGATGTTAGTTTCAAACCCAAGAAGGTTATTTCCTTATATTCTAATTCTTTCTTCATAACTCGGTTGTAGCACTCTTTCGACATGGCGTTGGTGAGGAAGTAGTGTCAATAAATGTGTGAAGTCGATGAACCCGATTTTGCATGAGATATTAAGATAATAAGGGTTTCTATGATGTATGCGGGTTCCTACCTCATGAAATCTAGGTTGATTGGTTTGCGAAAAAGCCTTTACAGAGTTATCTTGTCAATGGGTCATTTCGACGTCACTTGAGAGGTCTTCGGCACTGATTCCTAAATTATCCTCTTCCTCGAAGTTGACGAAAACATCAAAATCTCTCCCGAATCAATCTAGCCGAGTTTGGGGGTTGCTAAAAATTCTTCCAAAGCGTCACCAAAGCGCCTCTTGGTCAATTGCACATACCTTTTGAGGTAGGCGGGGAGTTCATTAGGTGCGAGCGTTGCAATTTCTCCATTAGCTTCAAGAGTTAACTTTCCGCAGCGACATCCACCTTAGTATGGGCGTTGTGAAGCATATGCCTACCTAAAATGACAGGTATTACATTGTCTTCGGAATGTCAAGAATCACAAAATCTCTTGGGAAAAGGAATTTCTTAATCTTCACCAACACATCTTCAACGATGCCCAATGGCGATTGCATAGATCGATCGGCCATTTCAATTTTCATCTTGGCGACATTAAGTCACCAATCCCATCGCAAAAACATCGAATGAGGCATTATGCTAATACTTTCTCCAAGATCGGTGGGGCATTACACATATTGAGGCTCCCGTCAAGCAAGGGAGAGTGAAACATCACGGATCTTTTCCTTTTGTGGTAGCTCGTCTCTCAAAATTCTTGAACATCTTTTGTTAAGGTGAATTGTCTCATCATTGCTTAATCCACATGAAATATCATCATGATTAGTTTTAATGGAATTATTGATAGGGAGTTCTGGGTAAAGCTTGGTCGAGTGATTGTCTTTGCATCTTGATTAGTAAAACAACTTTCTCGAAAAGGTAGTTGGTTCTTCAAGGATAGTTTCTTTCATGTTGACGACTTCCTCTTCCCGTTGCTAGGTAATCGATGATGGCTCATGAACATGAGCTCACACTCTTTTCCAAACTCTTAATCCTATCTTCGTGAATTTTAAGAGAAGAGACTGTGTTATCCACGAATGTCTTCATCATTTTTTCGATTCTACTATCTCGTTCCCTTGATTCATTGATGTGGTCAAGAATCTTATTTTCAAGATTGATCCCGGTTTTGGTCTCAAATATACTCTTAACCATCTCAACCTTACATGCTTCAGCTTCTCTTTCTATCCTTTATTTTTCGAAAATTTCTCTATAATTGTATTCTTGCTTTGTTATTGTCTTCATTACCTTATGATCAAAATTGTCTCTTGGTCCGTACCCTGTATCCATATGCCATTTGTAGCAATGTTCAGAAATTTGTTGAATACATTCCAAGGCTTGGTCAGGAGTCATGCTAGGAATAGGTCTCGGGAATCAAGTAGTTCTCGTGTTAGTGTATTAATTCCACGGTAGAAGGCGTGAGCGATCGATGTTTGTTCAAATCATGGGTGGGGCATCGATAAAGCTCATTAAATCTTTCCCATGCCTAGTAAATCGTTTCTTCTTGACTTGGGCGAATTGATAGATTTTACCAAGTTTTGCCATTTTTAAGGAGGAAAAATTGTTTGGACGAACTCTTTTCTTAGTTTATCCCATGCTTCTTTACATTCGCTATGGAGTTTGTTATACCATTTCTTCGCGGTTCCAGTAAGAGTCATAGGAAAAATCCTTGCGGTGACCGAATAGCTCGGGGTACCTCTTACGTTGAAAAGAGAGGATAAGTGGAGGACTTCTTCTACGTGATTCTGAATGTCCTCATCTTCATCTCGAAAAACTTAAGTTTGTGTAACTCTCGAATAATTTGATACGGAATAGAGTATTTTTCGATATTAGAATTACGTGTGAAGCTTCGTTGGCGGTTTTCATTTGGTCGCTCAAATCTTGCTCCATAGTTAAGTCATCGATATTATTTTCATTGATGAGCTCGGTTCTGCGTCGGTAGTGCGATTAAGTAAAATGAGAAGATGTTGTTAATAGGAACCGGAGGTAAACTTTTCTTGTCAAAATTGCTTCTCGGATCGTCGAATGGGGTGGCACGAAAAGGCCTCATTTGAGTCTTGTATCGACATTTAAGAAAGAAAATTAAAATAGACTTAATATGAAATCCTAAAATATCTCCCCGACAGTGGCGCCAAAAACTTGATCACGGTTTCTTGACCGGGTTTTAATATTTATAAAGTCTCGTTATACCTATGGTCTACCACGATGCACTAACAGGCGGTGTACCGGTCGCGTGTAGTGTAGTATTGATGGCAGCCGAGTGCGTCCCAAGAGCTATGTGTATTGGATTATTACTAAGTCTAGGTGTCATGATTTTAAATATGATTTGAATAGGAATTAATTATTTAACTACTAAAGCGGAAAATAACAAATAAAGGCAAAGGATAAATCAATAGAGGAGAGTGGTGCTAACCTAGTTATTCCTCCTAGCTATTTATGTCTCGTCTACTTACTTCCAATTACTTGGTGGGATCAAAGTCGAGAGGACAACATTTGGTCAATTAGCTAACCTATCGACAAAGATGCCACCACGGAGAAGTCGGTGTCCCTCATAAGTCCTTGTTCTGGTCCCTAAGACAAGTCATTAAGTACCGCTACATGCTAGATTTATAATAGTTAGTGCGGGCGTTAGCAACAAACACTCACCCCAAATTCTTAAGTTCATCCAAGCGGTTGGTGATCGGTTGGTCAAATCGCACAAGTAGAAATGGTCATCGAGTTGGTCATATCTTACCCTTCCGTCTCGGTCCGCTCACCTAGAATTGGGTTGGTCATATCTCTAGGCAATTGGCCTCTACCGCCATTCAAAACTACCGAAACAAGGGTAGCTACCAATAAACTATGCATGCATACACTTAGAAATAATTATACGGAAGTAATGTATGAACAAAACAATTAAGGAATCATAACTAGACCGGCACCAAGATGTGCTTAGCCGCTCATATTAACCATACAAATCAACTCAATATTCAAAGTCTGAAATCTGAGAATCGAAAGTAAAGATAAGATAAAATGCTAATGCTTATTGTAGGGGTGATTTCTCCCTTGAAGGCACTCCGTATGCTCCTCTAGACACGCCTTTGGCTTTTCCACGTTCTCACGGTTGTTGTGTGTGGAATGGGATTATTAGAAATCTTTGGAATTAGTGGAGTATTTATAGGCGGATCGGGTTACGGCGTTACTAATATAAGAGTTACGCCATAACCATCAATTCCTCCGTATTTTGCACTAGATGCGCTAGTTACGGTAACCTATTGAGTGGTTCGCGTAGTCTTCAATATACTTGGTTACGCGTAGTTGATTAAATAGTTACTGGCGTAGTTATCGTGGCGTAGAACCTCATTTGACCTAATATAGTTACGTCGTAGCCTTTGGGGAGAGTTACGTGGTAGCCTTTGGGGAGAGTTACGTAACCTTTTGATGAGTCGGTTTTACGAGTCACGCTTTTGTTCTGGCGTAATGTGAGAGATGAGTTCTGTAGTAACTTCTTAAAATCGACATACTATGATAAATATTTTGATATTTCTCCGGTTCTGCGTTTCTTGACTCGATGCTCGTAATTTACACGAAAGTGGAAAACAATGGAAAACAAGCGTAAATCCATATAAATGATATAATTTACAAGCATTATCGGGGGAAATTGACACTTAATATTCATGACTATTTGATGTTATCAAATAGTTATGTTTCGGGGCGAGTATGCCTGATGAATGTCGTTCCTCAATTTTTTATAAGGTTTCTTTATAACTCTTAAATGTTTTTTATTGCATATGTCTTTTTTTGTCTCAAAAACCTTGCAAGCTTATAGGTTGATGACTATTTAGGAGCTCATTATGTCTTCACAATAGTTAGCACATTTAGTAATCAAGTAAATATGATTAGATGTTGCTCAAGCTAACGACATGTTCTTCCAGGATCTACATGAACCAATATGCAATATTGTAGTCTGTTTGACTGTTCATGTATCTCTAAGATGCATGAGACTGGTGTATATATAAATTTATTTGTTATTGACACTAATTATGAGTATACTGTGACAACTGGCAATTTAGGGAGTCTATTTTAGGTAACCGCATTACGTTAAACTAAACTGAGTTTTGCCTTTAACACTATTTTTATCAACCGTGATTTGATTTTATATCGTCTATTGGTTTTTATGGTTTATTTCATTATTGAACGAGTTTATCGTGTGAGTTTTAACTCTTTTTGGTAGGCACTATTCGATTCGGCACTAGAAAAGCATAAAACGAGAAATAACATAACTTTTAGACCGTAACTCAAAAATTGGCAAATAAATAGTCAAAACTCGTGAAAAAACATAAATAACGATATTAGAAAGTCGAATGAACGTCATGGGACACTCGGGGGACAATATATGAGCTCGGGAATGGGTAAACAGGATAGTTACGAAACATTACGACTCCGACCCCCACCTTTCCCCATGGCCGGCGCCCCCCTCCCTCATTTTTATTTATTTTTGGGTCCTTTTTGTCCAAGTATATAAGGCCTCCCTCACCCTCATTTTGCTAGTTGTTTCTCTCACTAAAAACACACACAAAACACACTTTCTCTCTCTACTCTCTCTCTCCCCCAAATTAACATAAACCCTAACCCTAGAACCCACCACCGCCGCCACCTTGTCCGGCCACCTCCGGACAAATTCCGGCGAGTGGTACTACACCTCCACCACCATCTTGTCTCTCTTCTCATCCTCTTTCTATCCATATATAATACTCTCACTAAAACCTTCATTAACACCTTCAAATCTTAAGATTAAGATTCGTACTTTTAGGGTTTTCATCAAATATTGTAGATCGGGCTTGAATAAGGTAAATGGAACATGGGTAACACTTGTTTGAGCTTTGTGAAGCCACGTATGGCAATAATATGGTTCGACCATATTATAATTTTTAGGGCTTTTGGTTTAAACGTGGGATTAAATCTAATTAACACATAAATAAACATGTAGCTAGTGTTTGGTAAGCATGTGGTGTATCATATTGATGGGTTTTTTTTTTTATTTTAGGTCTAGTTTCATGTTTTTGGTTAGGAATAGATGATGGGTTTGATGTTTGGTTGATGATTGGAGGTTGATTAATTGTATTTGGATGTAGTGGTATTGATTTGGTAGTGTTCGGTTGGGTTGAGATGGTGTACGAGCCACCTAGAGCGCGTCATCTAAACAACAAGTCTAAAAGACTAAAACCGCTCAAACACTAATGCAATTAAGATCGAGGAGGATAGGGTCTCCCCGGGTCGTTATGTCCCAGCGAGCTATGCAATGGATAAATCAACGTCTAGTGATCGAGAAATTTGAATGATAAAGGGAATTTGAGATTATTATGACTACAGAAATATCAAACAAATTAAAAACGCCTTAAATGCAAATTAAAGAAACTTAAAAAGATAAAACCTATTAAATAAACGCTATCACTATATTTAAAGTGATGAACGTTTAAAACCTAAAACGTACGTTAAAATTAAAATCTACGCGACGTACAAAATAAAAAGTGAAACTAATTCAATATTAGCCCTAAAAATATGAAAATGATGTTTTTACAAACCTAATGATATAAGAAAATATTTAGAAAAAGAAAATTATTTTTAAAACTAATTATCTAATTAAAAACTATTTTTAACTATTAATTAATTACCTAAAATACAAGAAAATAGGAAATTAAGCTAGAAAAATAAAATTAACACTTGGAAAAGTCTAAAATATCAAAATAGACTTTTCAAAACTATTTTTGTATTTTTGAGACAATGTTTCTATTTTCTATGGATTTTAAACTATTAAAACTAATTAAATTACTAAAATTACCAAATGGACTATGAAAATCTAGAAAATTACTTTTCTACTTTTTATATTTATCTAAGCCTAAGAAAATGAAAACTTATTTTTTGAACCTTTTCTAATTTTTGTATTAAATGCTATTTAAAAGTATTAAAACTAATTAAAAATAGGAAAATAGCAAAACAGCTTATAAAAATCTGAAAATTCAGGAAACTCTAAAATAATGATAAGAAGCTATGAAAATTAGAAAAAGGTACTTGTGTACAAGATTATGGAGTCGATGTGATAGTGCTTATTGAAATAAGCACAAAATAAGCCAAATGATTAAAACAGGCAACCAACTGATCACAGAAGCACTAATAAGCTATTTTAACCAAATTCCAACTAAAATCAACAAGTTACAATCTCTGATATGCAGGTTAACAAGATTTGATGATTTGAGATATTAAGCTAAAACAGAAAATGGAGCTCACTTGCAGACTAGAAATAAGCAACCAAATAAGCTCTAAGCTAAAATCCAATTATTGATACCTAAACTAGACCTAATGAGCTACTAGTGACCAAGAGACCAGCTTCTAACAAGCTTAAATAAGCTCTGTGCAAGCTTGGCTAAAACGAGAAAATAACTCGATGTCACCGAGCTTGTCGAGGAGGCAAATGGGGCTGCTTTTATGCCCAAGCTTATCCAAAAAGCTTGAGGTAAAAACAGATATGAGGCCTTAAAGATTACCAAGAGAACTACTTGTAAACCAACAATCAGACCTTAAAAACCTTTAGTGAAGCCTGTGCACATGCTGCACTTTTTGCTCAAAACCAACTTTTGACATTTTTGACTTTTTGAAACCAAATGAAACTTTGACTAAAATGAAGTTTTAATCCAATTTAATGACTGATATTGAAGTTAAATGATGTAATGAAGCTATAACACCCTTTGTTTGTAACTTTTAAACACAAAATGAATGATTTGCCCTTTTAAAAATCCAACAGTTACCTGTTGGATTCAAATGAAATGGTTTTTGACTTTTTGTGGTTTTGCAGACAAGTATAAGACAGATATGGGTCTAATATCACTCAACAAACATGAACCAAAGAATAGTTAACCACCGATTAGGCCTTTAACTCGGAAAATGCAAGAATTCCAAACACCCCTTAATTAATGGTTTGTGAATCAAAATTGATCCAAACACTTAACCAACTTGTTCTTGTAATCAAGATCACTTTAAATAACTAGAATGCTACTATTAGAACAAGTTTCAACAGATTTTAACTACACATGCATGATATTCAAGAATTTGATAAAATCACTTACAAAGGTCCACAACCACAATGGTTTGAATCCAAGAACCAAGTGATCCTCTAACCTATCCAAACCCCAACCTAGCTTATTATCAACCCACATCCATAGTTGCTTCACCCATTGACCATCTTCATTACCAATTTGACCTGTTTGACTTTCTTTGACCGTCTCCAAAATGCCTAAGACTTGAATTTAAGCTTGTGAAAAGTCGTAATAAGCAAACAAGCTTATATGAGCTTTGAAATAAACCACCAAACATTTGTACTTATGGATTTGAAGTTGCAAATTAAGACAAGAAGCATGAAACTTGCATTATAAATAGAAACCGAAATTGATGCTTGAAAATAATCTTAATACACTTAAACATCAGAAATGGATATATTTTAACAAAAGATTACAAGTTTTACACTAAGTTAAAGCTTTTTAATAAAAAACGACATTAAAATTAAAATACAAAACTAGTAGACTACTCAACTTGCTTCCTATTGCTCCTTTTTATAATCCAATGTCTTTGTATCTCTCCTCTGAACGTTTCCCATCAGTCCGACCATTGGATTGCTCAAAAGTAATCTCCACCGCTTAAATAGGATTTTGGCGCCAAAATCATAACCGCCAAATGGGGTGATATGGTTGGTGAAAGGGCATTAAATGATCCTTGGATGTATCTTTGAGGAGGGGGACATGGTGAGGTGAGAAGGAGGCCGGGTTGGTGTGACCGGTGGTGGGCATGGTGGGAGCAGGTGGGAGGGAATTGTGGGAAAGGGATGGGTTTGATAGTGTCTGTGACCGAGATATTATAATAGGGGGTTCAATTTGTGTTTGACAGTGGGTCATAAGGTGTGAAAGGGTCATAATGGGCTTAAAAGGTTTTAAATACCAAAGGACCTTTCATGTAATTTACGAATTTGAGGGACCTAAACCGCCAATCTTGCAAAGTTGCTTCAAGGGACCATAATTGACAATCTCAATAAGTATAAGGACCAATGTTGCCATTTTGCAATTTATCGGGGCCATTTCGCCAATTTTGAAAGTTGAAGGACTAAACTTGTAATTTCTCAAACTTTTGATATTTTCCACCAAAGGACTAAATTTGACAACTTTTATTTTAAAAGGACCTTTGGTGACTTTTGCTTTTGAAATTATGGCTCGTGGACTATTTTTGACAATTTATGAAACTTGGGGATCAAACGCAATTTTTGCAAAATTGATATGTTTTTCATCCGATTTTGATATTTTGAATTTGAAACACATAAAACACTGATTTGTGATATTTTGATCATTTAGATGTGTTTCGAGTGTTTTCGGATGAATTTGCGCTTATTTTGTATAAAATGATGAGTATTTACACTCATCAACGACGTGGCCTTTGGTTTGTGACGGACCCACATGGACCTTGGGTCCGGTCGGGTCGCTTGGTAGCTTGTTGGTTGATATTGTTGGCGTTTGATGAGACGCGCGGAGCCGAAAAGCTTCAGAGCTTGTTTGGTTCACGTGGTCTTAACCGTGACCGTGTCATGACCATTAGGGTCGTAACATTGGTTTCGCATATTTGGTTGGTTGATTGGTTGGCTAGATTGTTTTGAGTTGAATTGTGATTGAATTGCGCTATTATGACTTTTAATTGGACTTGATATATATAATTGTCAACTTTGAGCAACGCCGGTGTTACTGACTTTTAGTCAATAGTTGACTCGACAACGCCGTAATATGGACTTTAGTATAGTTTGGACTATTGATTGATTAAAAGCCGAGAAGTCATGACTCGTTCTCGTGGACTCAAACTAATAAAGATATGAAATTAATATTGGAATTTGACGAAATATATATATATATATAGGGTAGGGTTAAAATGAAAAGTTTCTTATAATGAAAAGAATGAGAAGGCATGTGGAGGTGACATGTCACCTTTGCCACATCACCATGCCATGTCATGTGACATGTGTCACCCCACCCCACCCCACCCCCCCAAAGAAAAAAATTTTTTCCCGCCAAAAAAAAAAATCCCGCTAAAATTTGTTACTCGCATTATAGTTATAAAATATCGCATCACAATTATAATTGTGATGCGAATTTATAACCTTAATGCACTAAAATCATGATTATGATGCAAGAATTTATAACCGTGATGCGATAACTTATAACATTAATGCACTAATAAGTTTTGGTGCATCTTTATTATAAGTTACCGCATCATAGTTAATAGTTCAATGCATAAACTATGATGCACTAAAATCAAGGTTATAACCTTAAATGCACTAAAATCATGATTGTGATGCAAGAACTTTATAACCGTGATGCCGTAATTTATAACCTTAATGCACTAAAATCATATCAGGACGCAAGAACTTATAACCTTAATGCACTAATAAGTTTTGGTGCATCTTTATTATAAGTTAATGCATCATAGTTAATAGTTAAGTGCATCAACTATGATGCACTAAAATCAAGGTTATAACATTAATGCACTAAAATCATAATTGTGATGCAAGAGCAAATAACCGTGATGCAAGAACTTTATAAATGTGATGCGCAATTTATAACCTTAATGCACTAAAATCATGATTGTGATGCAAGAACTTTATAACCGTGATGCAAGAAAAATTTGGCGGAAAAAACTTTTTTGCCTCAAAAAAATTTTTGGCCGGAAAATTTTTATTTTCGGGGTGGGGTGGGGTGGGGTATGGTGATGTGTATGATGATGTGGCAAAGGTGACACATGTCACCTCCACATGCCTTCTCATTCTTTTCATTCTAAGAAACTTTTCATAATAACCCAAACCTATATATATATATATATATATATATATATATATATATATATATATATATATATATATATATATATATATATATATATATATATATATATATATAAATGCTAATAGACTATGAAATATAAATAATAAAAGGGATTTTATACTAAAAATATCGATAACAAGACTTATTTTGTTATTTACTATTTTAAATGGAAACTAACGACTAAAAACGGAAATGTTTTATAATAAATAAGTAATTAATGTTTCGAGTACACGTTTATCGATAAATGCCAATTATGGGCATTTACTACTAGTTTTAAGTATTTATTTACTTACGTTGTGTGCATGGGTTACGGATAACCTAACGTTAATAGTGTTGATCCACGTGGGTAGCGGACTTATTAGGTTGACGAATCTAATAAGAGCCCGCTAGGTACGTTGGGTAACCTTATTAATGGGTGAATTATCCTTATGACTCTTTAGGATGCGACTGATTTGTGGGATAATAAGCGACACGAATAAATAATTGAGTTTATCGAGTTGACGAATTCGATAAGGTCTACTATTTATTCCGAAACTTATTGGACTATGGAGTTTATCGCTTAGATATCACATCGTGTTGCATTGAGTCACATATTAGTTGTTGAGTGCATTCATAGCATCATATTGAGTCGATACACCCACATGAGGATACCAAACACTAGGACTAAATGGTGAAACGAGACATTTTTGGAAATAACGAAATGGAATACATTGGGGTAGATAACGTTGATTTCGGAAATATATATATTAAAATTTGGTCTACATTAATAGGTTGTGCCGAGTCGATAGTTCTGTTATCTTCGTTAGTGCTTATTTTACGCTTCTTGCTTGAGGTGAGTTTCATAGCCCCACTTTTATCTACGCTTTAACTAAATTAGGGTGAGAATCATGCTCTTGCTTTTTGGACCTTTAAAACTATTTGGATTTGCTTATATGCTTGATCGCTTAGATAGATGTGCGGTAGTTGTTGCCTTAGACTAGGTTAACTGTGCTCGCTAAGAATAGACTTCTACCGACCGTCCGGGTTGGCAATTGTTCTATATTTTGCCACCACAAGGTTTGGATTAGAGTCTTTGGGCCCAAGTGATCCCTGGATGCGGGATATGGATTGTGATCCAGTTAGGATCGATTGTGAACGGTATTTATCTATGTTAGGTCTTGCATAGCAAATCAACTCCTACAGGTCCACTATGTTTTTATTGAACTTAAACATATGAACTCACCAAAGAAGTCGACCTTTTAGCATGTTTTCTCGGTATTTAAATGATGTTTGGAATACGTGATCGTGGAAGTTTGGCAAGAAGGCGGGGTTCAAGGATCATATTTGACTCGATAAACTTTGGGGACCTATTTTATTAAATTATGTTTTGGGCCTAATATTTATACTTTTGGATTGAATGTTTTGAATACTTAAATTTGGGATTGGTTTTGAATGTTAAATGACTATCTTTTTGCTATACTTGTGTGAGATACCAATCCAATAGTAAAGCCCCGAAAACTTGATGAAGTCTTCCGCTGTACCGAGATTTGGGGGTGTTACAGATACCAGAAACAAGATAGACCTGGTCAATCGCCTAATAGATGAGTATGTTGCAAACATATATAAGAGTAACAAGGAAATTTCCATTAAGTAATTTGCTTCAAAGTTTACATATCATTTTCAAGTTACAATTTCTTTGAAAGAGAGAATTTGATACATAGATGTAACATTTATGTAAGTTAGCTAGGTGCATGTCATCGGCATGCCTGTCTCTCAACAATTAGGAGCCGTTAGGATTGGTTGTCTTAATCATTTGGGCCTTCTCAGGTAAGACTCATTTTCCCAATGCATGCTGCTTTGCTTACTTCATTTTTCCTTATGACATAGTCTCTAGGTTAAAATGATACTGGACGGACCTTCTTATTGTAATATTTCGCCATTCTTTGCTTGAATGTGTTATTTGAATAGCTACTTTGTCTCCTTTCTTCCAGGAGGTCAAGATTTAGCCTTAGAGCTTCTTCGTTTGCCTCCTGTTCGATCAAGGCAACTCATGCCTTTGGGATGAGTATATCAGCAAGTATAACCGCCTCGGTCCCATATACCAGACTAAATGGTGTTTCTTTTGTGCTTCCCTTGAGCAAAGTACGATGTGCCCATAAGATGCTAGATACTTGTTCCACCCAGGTGTGTTCCATTGTCTCTGCTTTGCTTCTTGATGCCTTCCACCAATTCGCGAATGGCTACCTCTTCCTGGCTATTGGATTGAGAATGATAAAGTGAAGGTTGTATCCTAATGATTCCTCTATTGATCCATAATGACAAAAGTCAAGAGTCGTAATGTTTTAGTTTTAATGGGTCAAACTTGGGCCATAGGCCAAGTAAGTCCAGAATAAATAAAGGCCCCGTGATATGTGGTAGTTTAGAGTCGGTTAGTAGGGTTGTATCGCTTATTAGGAAAAGTTGTGTCGCTCATGAATTGGGTAATCACAATAGTGTCGATTCAAGATGTATATATATATATATATATATGGATCTTATGTATGTTAACAATATATCGAATAACAGTTATAGTTTGTATATCCTTTTCTGTTTTTCGTTTTTTATAAACATACACACATACACATTCATCAAATTCCTGTTAATATGCTTAATATGATCAAAGATTGATACAGCATGAAGGTTGTGACCAGCAGACTCAAACCCAATTCCAACAATTAGCATTAGAACGACAGGGGGATCTTGAGAACCTGTGAACCACGAATTCGAAGACCTATGGACGGTTCCCATAATAGATTTTACAGGAAGTATCGTTACCATGACGATGACTTTTGAATCAACGAAGAAGGAAGTAATTCATAATTTGGATTGCTTGAAGTTATGCGACCCAAATGATTACAAGTCCATATTGTATATAAAGAACTCGAGAAAAATGAAACGATCAAGATGTTATATATGCTTCATTAGAGGGCATGCTTACTGGAATTGCCCAAGCAAGTCCAGAAGAACCGAATTCAAGAAAGAAAAACAAGTGAAAGTAAAGAAGACCGAAGCAAAAATAGGTTTTGATAAGGCCACAGAAAAGAAATTTGAAATCATTGCACCATCAATGAATTGGCAAGCAATAGAGACTGACAAAGAAGGATGGGATGACATTTGGTACGTCTCTGATGAATACCCGAGACACATGACTCCGTTGTTAAACCTGTTCGAGAAGTTTAAAGCAGAAAATATTGGAACGAGTGCAACTGGTGAAGGGGTCTGAATGTTCAAGCGGTTGGGGAAGTATTGGTTCATACAGAGATGAGTAACTTCGTGATCCCAGGGGTGTTTTATGTTCCTAATGCAGGTATAAACACGATGAGTTTAAGCCAATTGATTCAACAAGGTTATGAAGTAGTTTTCAAGTACACAGATTGCGTAGTGAAAAGGTCATTGATGAAGAAAGCAATGGAGAAAGTGATGGCGAGAATGATGAAGGTTGCATGGAAGAATAGGAGAGGCTAGAGATGGTCGAAAAGAGGCCATTGAAGCCATATTGGATTATTGTGACTCTTTGTATTATAAGGAGAACATAAATGAAGAGAGTTTGGATGGAAACCAATGACTTAAGGTACCATCTAAATGTGAATTTGAAAGTTTTATTGGGTTCATGGAAATGATTGGCAATCATGAAATAATGATGGAATGTAAAGATGTGGTAAAGAACCACTTTGAGAAGTTAGAGCATGGTTCTACAAAGATTATATGCAAGTAGTAGAAAGACCCATGCCCGCTAAGATAAGTGGAACACAATTTGTCTTTAGACCTTTACCTTACAAAGAAAGGAATGGGTGGTCATACCGAGTGACAATCAAGAATGTTTGGATTAAAGTAGCCAATGCAATGGGATTCCCAAAGGAGTATGCGATGGTTCAAGGAGTGTTATGCAACACATTTGAGTCTCTTAGAGCCTACTATGAAGTGGCAAGGAATTATTCCAGCGTATGGATGTACCAAAGGCGAGGGAACGCGAGGGTACAAGTGGAATAATGGCAAAAGAGTTGCCAGGAAAGAGACCAGACCAAGCTGTAGCGGAATTGAGGCAAGCCAGAATGAAGAAAGGTTAAAAGGCAAGATTGAGTTCGACAATTGTAAAGGACTGATTGAAGATTGCATCGATAAGGAACCCATGGAAGAAAAAACAACCAAGGCGGTAGATGGCAGTGGATGAATGCGGAAGACTGAGAAGAAACGTGTGTTGTGAGACTTTTTCATTAAGGGGGGAGTATTGATCCATAATGACCAAAGTCGAGGTCAGAATGTTTTAATGGGTCGAAACTTGGGCCATAGGCCAAGTAAGTCTGTAAATAAATAAAGGCCCGTATATGTGGTAGTTTAGAGTCGGTTAGTAGGGTTGTGTCGCTTATTAGGAAAAGTTGTGTCGCTCATGAATCGGTTAACATCAATAGTGCCGATTCAAGATGTATATATATGGATCTTATGTATGTTAACAATATATCGAATAATAGTTATAGTTTGTATATCCTTTTCTGTTTTTGGTTTCTTATAAACATACACACATACACATTCATCAAATTCCTGTTAATATGCTTAATATGATCAAAGATCAATTCAGCATGAAGGCTGTGACCAACAGACTCAAACCCAATTCCAACATCCTCTATCTGAGAACCATGACTTGAATGTCCTCCCACGAATTGAGTACCATTATCACTTATGCCTTTTTGTGGTACTCCAAATTGACAGATGATATGATAGAAAAACAAATTGATAACTTTTTTTTTCCTGTGATGGTAGCCATAGGTATGACCTCTATCCATTTTGTGAAGTGGTCAACAACGACGATTAGATACTTGACTTCTCAGGGCCTGTTGTTAGTGGAACACAGATGTCAGTTCTCCATTTGTGGAATGGCCAAGGTGTTATCATAGGGATTAAGTCGTGTTGAGGAGCACATTGTACTTTTGCATAAGATTGGCAGCCAAGACAAGTTTGTAGCAATGTGATGGCGTCTTTGTTGATCAGGCAAGAATAACCCATTCAGACGCTTTGATGCATCGCCTTCTCACTTGAATGCATACCATACTCCGCCATGTATCTCTTATAAGATGGCTTCACTGAATCGCCCCACACACCTTACCATTGGTCCCATGTAGGTTTTTCCGTATAGCACTTCGTCTTCAAAATAATAGTTACCTGACTTTCGCATGATCTTTTGAGTTTCTTCTTTGTTTTCAGGTAATAGCCCCTGATCCATGTAACTCTTTCCTCTTCTATTTTGGACACCTCTTAGGCCTCTTCGATAGACTTCTTTGGTATTTCATCTACCCAAACTTCTTGTTTTAGGTGGCCGAAAGTCATGCTAGCCAGTTTCTTAGGGTATCTGCTCTTTTGTTCCAGGAAAGCAATCATTGAATAGTCCTTTGCTTCGAATCTTCCCATTACTTGGTTTGTTACCAACAATGAGTCAGTGTATGCCTAGAGTTTGGTTACCTGCATAGTTTTTGCGAGCCTGAGGCCTGAAAAACAGGGCCTCATATTGTGCTTCATTGTTGGAAGCTGTAAATTTGAAACATAGAGTAACGCCGCTTCCGCCTAGTAAGAATGATTTCGCTATTGATTCCCCTTACTTAAAGCTCCATCCGTGAACAACGCCCATGTGTCGATCAAGTTCGTGGATATGCTTGGCTCGAGCGGGTTGCTTCCTGCCATCCTTAGTGACTGGTTGTGTTTCTACCTAGTAGTCTATTTCTGCCTAGAAATCCGCAATTACTTTCCCTTTAATTGCATTTCGGTGCTTGTATGATATTTAATGTTCTCTAGGCAACTTCCCAAAAAGTCAGTCGTCCTGAGTTTTCATGATTTGTCATTACCGCTTTAATGCCTGGCCCTGATGACCTCTATCGGTATGCCCGGAAATATCTCTCAACCGTCATCGAAATAAAAGAGCATATGTAAGCTTCTCAATAGGTATGTATCGTAACTTTGATCGTGAAGTGCCCTACCGACGGAAGTATATTGGCCATTCGCCTTTTATCCCTTTAGATACCAAGACCGATCGATAATTTCGTTGGATGCTACCAAGTACATTGATAAGATTTCACTCGGAATTCGAAATGTCAAGGTTGGTAATTCACCAAGAATAAAAACCCTAAAACTCTCTCCATGGTGAAACCGCCACCACCTTTTCCTTCTTTTCCGCCCATCTCTTCTTTCATAACACCTCTATCTCTATAACAATCTCGATTTGTTATTTTGGCACGCAATCGCTTAGTAGGAAGTGTTTTCTAGAAAAGATGGTGTGCCTAGAGATCTGATGCCGAAACCCTAACTTTATTCTATTGATCGATCGCTATTCCTATTACCTTTAATTAGGTGTAGGGCGTACGATTTTTCTTTAGGGTTTTGATGCTTGGTTATTGTTAGTTTAGTTGTTGGCTTGATCTTTGATTGCAAATACTTATGATGGTGGTATTATTGTTGCCGCATCAACGTCACTGGTTTGTGATGATTATATGCTCGTGACTCTACAAGTTAACCCATATTATGGTTTGTTTGTTGATTACATGTTGGTTCGCTCTCAACTAGCCTACTTATTTAGTCAACCACTTGTGAGAGGTCAACTAGGCAAGTCAAACTAGAAAGAGGCAAATGCAATAATCCGAGGTAGGACAATTATATTCCGTGTCGCTTATTCCCAACGAGGTTGTGATATCCGTGATTGAACAAATGTGTTATATAGCTTGGTTGATTAGGAATAGGGTTATGAATGATTTGTCACAATACTAAAAGTATGAATAACTCAAATGAGTTATAACAACTAATAAGCACGATCAAAACCCTAGAAACGTAAAACGATTAAAACAAATCGATTATAACTATAGTAGGTATTTGCACGCCTTAGCGACTTAAATGCAAATTAAAGAAAATTAAAAGTTAAAATCTATTAAATAAACGATATCACTATTTTAAAGTGATGAACGTTTAAAACCTAAAACTTACGCTTTAATAAAATTACGAAACGCATAAAAATAAAAGTAAAGTGATCAATATAAACCCACAAATGTGAAATTTATATTTTTGAGATCCTAAGAATAAAAGAAAATTATTAGAAAAGAAAATTATTTATTTAACTTATATATTATTTATTATTTAATTAATTATTATTTAATACTATTTATCAATACACTATTTAATTAGAAAACTAAAATAAGGCTAGAAAAATAAAATTAAAACTTAGAAAAATCTAAAATATTATAAAACTTATTTAAAACTAAAATATATTTATTATACTATTATTCTATTTAATATTTAATTAATAAGTAATTAGACTAAAATTAATTCTAAAATTACTAGATGACAAAAGAAAATCTAGAAAATTTATAAAATTACTTTAATATAAAAGAGATTTAATAAAAAATATAAAAAAATAGAAGTGCTTATAAATAAGCTAAAAAGAAAATTAAATAGATATTTTCTATTAAATAGAAACTATTACTATAAGTATTTTTGGCTTTTTATGGTTTTTATTTTATAAAACTATTAAAATACTTAAAATAAGAAACTATTACAAAACAATTAACTTGAAACTCGTAATAAGCAATCGAAGTGCTTATTTGCCCCAACAGATTGACTTTTCCATGACTTAGAAGGAAATAAGCTTATGTGGGTCCACTATGGTAGATTCTGGTTCCAATAAGTTACTTGGACTTGAATAAGATAGACTTGATAATATAAGCTCACCGAATAAGCCAAAAGACCACAATAAGCACTTGCTTATTTGGTTCCCGAGATGAAAATGGGACAACCTTGCGAGGTAATTCCGTGTGGGGTCCACAGGTTCCAAGGTCAAACAAAGGGTCAATGGTTCAAGCCTGGTAGGAGGGGGTTGGAAGAACCAAGATTTAGGTGGGACCCACCGATGAGCTCGAAAAAGCTTGTGAAGTGAGGGGTCCAATCGAGTTCACTCGCTTTACGAGTGAGTGAAATAAGCTAGTAAGCTTGGTAAAAGCTTTAAAACAAGCTTAATAAAGAAAATAAAAGATTAGTACTGTATATATGGTATATTAACAAATATGAACAAGTGTGTTCACTGGATTTGGCTAATAAGCTTGGAATAAGCTTTTAAGCACTTCCAATGAAAATGAGATCCAAACACCCTAGACAGCAAACCAATATGGCCAAATTTGAGCTTATGAAATAAGCTCAATAGAACTTATTGAATGCTTAACTATAAAGTGGGGCTGGTATGATTCCAAATTGCCAAAGCTTGACCAATGGGGACCACCGGGTAGCTTTTGAGGGCTTATGAAGTTGAGTGGGTCGATCGAGTTTACTCGCTTAATCGAGTGAATGGACAAGCTTAAGTCGATATGCAGACCCTAGTAAAAGGCTTTGAAAATGAAAGTTAAAGCTTGAACTGTGTAGATGAGTCGCTTAGCTTTAATGAGCCAAAGATCACAAGCCAAAGCTTATTGATGAGCTTATGATGGGCTTGTGGTTTTGCTTGTTTACACCGATGATCAAGTAGTGTTTGATTTTATAGCACAAGTTAAGGAAAAATAAGCACTCCAATTTAAGAAGTTATGGCAAATAAGCACTTAATTATAGCAACTAGCCACAAGGGCATCACAAACAACCAAATTACACAGATAAACAAGCACTATACAAGCTTATGCAAACGTGTGAAAGTAGCATGCATTCATGAGACAGAGCAAGTCTATGAGAAATTACTAACAAATAAGCACTATTTCAAAGATCAGAATCGCTAGATAAAATTTATACCAAATATGATTAAGGAGAATAGCAATGAATATTTAAAACCTACAAGCTCAAGACCTAATATCAATTACCAAGTTCACAATTTAGATCCAAAGTTGATTCAAAATAATTGTGATCAAAATTGACTTTTACATTAACCACTACTTTGACTAATCTGAGCTTTGATACTAATTTATCGATTAAGTATGTTGTATTAAGCTATGATAAAGCTAAATTAAGCTAGAGTATCAACTTTTAAGCTAGTGTGTGGAATATGAAACTTATTACCTAACAACCTAACTAGCTAGATGGAATTGCAACTAATTTTGACTTTAACTAATGAGACCTATGTATTATGACGTAAATGGACTATGATGATCTAGATAAACATGCAAAGAACAAATATCAAGGACAATAACATGCATAAACTCGGATAAGCAGCTTGATCCAAACACACCTTAGCAAGGCAGTTTGTATGATTAGTGTTACAAATCCAAAAATTACAACATGAAACTAGTTCCTAACACTTGATTATGATGTAATTAGATCAAATGAACACAAAAACACAGCAATTAACAACTATAACCTATTAATCACTACTAAGCTATTTTAACTGTCTAACTAAAAATTATTAGCAACTAAGATTTTCAACTAACAACCTACTGATTTTACTCTATATTATCACTAACTACTAACAACTAAGCATGAAACAAGAGAGATTATACTAAAATAAGAACTAATACAGTAAAATGCTAAAAATAGTGAAAATGCTTACAATTTGAATCCAAGGCACAACTGAGAATCAAGAACTGAGAACCAATCCTAAATGCTCTCCACAGAGCTCTAAACCAAGGCAATCCAAGATAGCACTTGCTCCTTTGCTTCTTCACAGATTTCTATTTTTTTATTTATTTTCTATTTTCTATATTTTTGGTATTTTCCTACTTTATTGATTATTGATTGTTAAGATGACTTAAAAGCTTGCTAAAGCTTACTGAGAGCTTAGTAGTGTTATTTAAAGTCCTCTAAACAACAATCATCAACAGAAATTAAAAGACTAGTAATGAAATGGGACAAAGTTGAAATTCAAAACTTGAAAGATAGATTGAAACGAGTAACCAAGTTTGTTTATTACACTTTAGCAAAGGTAATTAACAACCGAGAACAAAAATTTAAAGATTACACTAATGATACAAACTACTTTGATTAACTACGATTGATCATAAACTAAGTTAAAATTATGATATTTTTCTTCTTCTTCTTCTTCTCGTATTTATCACCCATTTGCATCCCACTTGAACAAATATCTCATCCCACTTCATCTTAGCCCTTGAAAGAGTCAAATTCATCTTGACCATTCAACTCAATTTTGGCGCCAAATTACTCCACGTGTAATTGAGGCGCTTCTGATACAATTAAGGATTCTTGGGAGTATATGGAAGAGTAAAGGGCAAGTTTGATGTAATTTTGGACCAAGTTGGGTGGTTTTGCTCAATACTATGGGCTTGTATGTGAACAGTGGTGGTTTTGAGGTGAAAATGGGTGGGAATGGCATTTATTGTGGGGGGTGGTAGTGGCAGAGGTGATGGAGAGTGGGTGAAAAGTAGGGATGAGCTGGAGATGGTGAGGTGTTGAGTTCTGGTGGAGGGGAGAAGAAGGAGAAGAGGAAAAACGAAAGGTTTGGTTTGTATTATTCGACCGGGTCTTGGGTTGGTTGACCGGGTTAATAGTTGGGCTTGGGTAGGCTTAGGATTGGATTGGGCTTAGATAATATATATAGGATCCGTTTGGTTTGTATGGCTTTAAAGCCCAAGGACCAATCATGTAATTCCTACAAAGTCGAGGACCAACCATAAAATATCCAAAGTAATCACAAGGACCAATCATGTCAAATAAGAATAGTATAAGGGTGTAGTTTGATAAATTTCCATTTTAAAACCCTAAGGACCATTTTGTGAGCTTTGCAAAGTTGAGGGACCAAAGTTGTAATTTTGAGATTTTTAACTTCAAAGGATTATTTTGAACAACTTGTGAATCCTAAGGACCTAAAATGATATTTTACAAGTTTTGATTAACCAGTGGACTAGATTTGCCAATTTATCAAAGATCGTGGACCAAACTCAGAATTATGTATGTTTTGCATGTTTTTCATCGATTTCATCCTTTTGCACTTTAATACCTAAAACATAATTTGGAGATAATTTCAATATTTTGAAGCATATTTGTATGTTTTCGATATTTTGTAGCTTAAATGTGAACGAAATGATGAGTATTTGACACTCATCACATGTTCTATATCGATATAAGTATTATGTACGTGGGTTTTAGAGATATGTAAGTCAAGTTTAGGGTACCCTTGTTCAAAACCCTTGTCCTATTTTCACGGATCCATTAGCGATTGTTCTTTATTTTGGTCCGTGATCGTTATTGTTGGATGTTGGTTTGTTAATCCGGTCGCTTGCTTATTCGAGGTTGTTTTTGGTCCGTAATTCGATGGTTCGTAAAACCCTAGTTTGCATCTATGGTAGTTTCTTTTCTCATTGGTTTTTGCTGATGATTCACTGAATTGTACCATATTTTTAAGTGTGGGAAACATTGATCAAATGGTTGTTAGGGTTTGATGGAGCTGTCGATGTTGATTCTATATAACCCTTCATGTGATCATGGGAGCTACGGATCAGTATGTATGTCGGATCAATCTGATTCTATGGTGTCATCACCATGTCATATGGTTAATATTATGATTGGTTCGTAGAGTTACATCTTTGGGGTGTATGTCGTGCTATTGTGGTCCAATTGTAGTGGTTCTGGTATTCGTCTTTGTGAATAACTTGTCAATTGGCTGCTATGATTGTTGCTTCACTTGAAGTTGGATATTGGCTTCGCTTGCTTAAATACCGAGTAAGTGTGGTATTTCATCTTGTGTTATACATTTTATTCATGGATTTGAGTACCACTTGAAGACATGGAAACTGGTTTTGAGGTTTCTTCATGGCAAGTTCGGATCGATATGATGAATAAAAGAATCAAGTGTTTACTTGAGTTACGTTGTATTGTATTTATTAATTTTAGTCATTGTAGGATGTAAGTTCAATATGTGAGTTATACGAATGGCCTATCATTCTTATATAGTGGTTATGTAAGTGTTAAAGGGACCGAGATGAGGAAGTCACCCTCATCCTTTGTACTTCAAAGTATTTGGTGTAATGCATTTTAGCAGGGTGAAAATCCTTTACCCAAAAAAATTCACTCAAGAATACCTTAAGATCTTGGAAGGTGTTTTCAGCCTCCTCTGACCACTTGAATTTTGTCGTGTCCACATGTTCTTTTATTATTTTTCCTCTGACCACTTGAATTTTGTCGTGTCCACATGTTCTTTTATTATTTTGAAGAACAGAAGTGACTTGTCTGTAGCTCGCGACAGAAATCAACTAAGAGTTGCGATGCAGCCATTCGGGCTTTGTGCTTGAGTGATGGTCCCTCGGGATTTGATATCCAGTATTGCTTGGATTTTCTATGGATTTGTTATGATGCCATTCGGACTAATCATACGTCCCAAGAATTGTCCATCTTCCACTCCAAAAGTGTATTTGGGTGGATTTGATTTCATATTGATCTTTCCTAGGTTCTTAAATGTTTCCAGAATGTCCATGATCAATCCCTAAACTAAGTGGTTGTGTGTTTGACACGTACCATAAAATGTGGATATCAGCCAATATTTCAAACTTGAACATACAGTTGTGAAGTTAGATATGAACTTGTAGGCTTTTTTTTTTTTAAATCCTCTATTGATTAAATAGAGACCTGTGAAAAGAAGACTACATAACATACTAAAAGAAAAATAGGGAATCATGTATTATATGTGTTTAAATCATGTATTTATAGAAATGATTAGTTCTTGGAAACATTTTTAACTAATTAAAGCTTAAACAACACTTATAGGTTGATTGTTAACAAAAACCAATAAAAAATAGCTTCCAAGCACTATTAAAAACATTTCCCATTTTATAAAAATCAAATAAAGATAAAAAAAAATATATTATGCAAGCTACTTTTCATCCTAACAACATACTTTAAAGAATTCTTCGCAATCGTGAAATTTTATGAATGTTTTGTTGCATCATCCGCCTTTCTCCAAGGATTAAGAGCTTCTCGCATGGCCCGAGCCTCGTGAATTCTCCCATGCCTTCTTTTCTGATTCGATAACCGTCACTTTGTCATCTGTTACATAGAAACCAGAGGTAAGATTGATAAACAACTTCCGTATTTATTTATTTATTTATTTATTTATTTTTTTTTTATTATCTATTTCACTTTACAAAAGGTGCATGAATACCAAGATACCACCTTCTATCATTTAAACATAACAAGCAGATTGTATCCAAGAAAATGAGGTGTGGTCACCCATTTATTTATAAAAGGGATTATGTATCAAAAGTCACCAACTATTAAGTATTTCACTTTTAGGAAGCTCATTTCTTAACTTATGGGCAACTCATTCTTAACTTATGGGCCACCCAAGTATGTATTTGTTTTCCTTTATATCAACCTCGTTCTAATTCTTGTTGGATCTTCGCACAATTTCAAGAATAAAGCTAACTTTAATATATTAACACAATAAAATTAACAATTTAAACGAAACATTAGTTAAATTATCATAATCACTTTCAACTAACTTAAATCGCACTTAAATAATGGTTAAAACTAATATTTTACATTTCAATACTGCTTTTGTCTTGTTTTAATATGTTATATTTGACTTTATTCTCGTTGTTTCAATGATTTCAAAATAAAATTACCATAAATTGGTATAAACGAAAGCAAACACATAAATGGGTGAGTCGCCTAAAGTTAGTTTTGATAAATGAGTGGCATAAAGTAAAAAGTTTAATAGTTGAGTGGCGTCCCAATATATAATCCCTTTATAAAAAGATTGACATGACTAATTCATATGCCTAAACTTGTGAATTAAAACATATTATTTATAATTGGTCCAGATGGTTACTAATATCCACAAGAAGTCAACGTAACTTAGCTAAATGAGATAAGGTTCAAATGGTTCAAAACTCAAAAGAGCGTAAAGTCATACAGTGAACTTTTAACGCTTACAAGTTACAACTCCTACATCATTTATAAAGAAACGAGATTATTATTACAAGAATATAGTTTTGTATTTATATATAACACAATAGCTATGTTATTTTCTTGTTCCTAAATGGGCCTAATTGATGACAACGAGCAACAATATGTTCATGGGTCAATCCAAGCCGACTAGCTCAATTTGCCACCTTTACTAGAAACCACGGATACAAATCATACATGCTTATCACACATGACATGTGAGCATAATAACTATGAAAGAGATGAAACTCCTAGAAAGCTAAATAAACCTTGTAAAATTTCATTAAAATTAGAAGATAATTTATGAACACATTGATAAATAAAATTTGAACCAACGGGCCCCACTTGGATCACCAGATCGATGAGAGTGCCCTAACTAAGTGGTTTCAAGGGCAAAGTAGATTGTATTGTATATATTGTAGTGTGATTGTTAGTTTGACTTTCTAAAATAAATAAATAAAAGTTGATACCATGTAAAACGACATGTAGATTAACATTCTAAGACTAAAGGTAGTGGTGCCACGCTCATACCTCACACCAATTTTCACACCATTCCCACTACAAACACACAACCTCACGATGATGTGTACTCAAACAAGGCAATAATGGTGACCATGGTCTCTTGGCATTGGTGCCAAATGGGTGTTTTTATTATTTTTAATTTGGTTTTGAGTGTGTGGGAGTATTTTGGGGGTATGTTTGTATAAAATTGGTATTATAATGAAAGGGGGGTACCGCCACTATGGAACGGGTGAAAGGTGAGACGAGCGAGGAAGTGAGCGAAGAGATATAGTCAAGTGGCGCCGATCCGAAGGTGAATGGGTGTGACCACTACCTTCACCTAAGTGACCATGTTTAGCATCACCATTCGCCTATATCCCACCATTTGGTACCATGTTTAGCATCACCAAATGTTGTTATGGTGGTGGGGGGGGGGGGGGTTGTCGCTATGATCATAATGGTGTTCAAGGTGACAAGACATTTATCTAGGAACAATGTATTCACACACTTTGAAATCAAATCATTTTATGGAAAAATTATAAAGTGGGTATATTAAGAAATATAACAAAACATTGTGATCATGTGATGTAAACCTCAAATCGAAACAAACCTTGTGTAATCAATGTAATTAATTTAGGATGAATATTTGGTTTCCAAGGGCCCACACTAGGGTGTATCGAATGTCGAGCTCGAGCTTGACGGGCTCGAGCTTGGCTTGAAATTTATAAGGTAGGCTTGAGCTTGGCTTGATAGCTTGACAAGCTTTAATCATATAGGCTTGAGCACGGCCTGTAAGGCTCGATTAAGGCTCAAGCTCGGTTCAAAAGCTTGAATTTACATATAAACATTAAATTTGATAGTCAAACTTTTCAATAAATTCAAAAAATATGCATGAACTCGAGAGGAAAGAATTTATACAAAACATTAGGGAGAATTAGAGTTTAAATGGTACCCAACAAGTATTTAATTATTATACTAATATTCACGTTAGTTTTAAGTTGTTTATATAAATATGTATACTAAAAATATATATGTTCTTGAAAGTTTGAAAAGCTTGATAAACGCCGAGCTCGAGCTATTAAAAGCTCGAGCTCGGCTCGTTATGTGTTTCGAGCTTGTTTATTAGGCTTGAGCTCGATAAAGCTCGACTCGATCGAGTCAAGCTCAAGCTCGAGTTGCTTGATAAAAGCCCACTTGATTGCACCCCACCCAAAGCTTTAAAAGGGTGAAACAGATAATATTTTGTATTAGTGTGAAGGTGCGGGCTTCGGAAACCCAAAAGGAACATCAATATCTATCTTTCCTTGGGGACCACCATACCCACTATTCGGAAAACATACTTTTATTTTGCATACGGACTTGAGTCCCGAAAGGATGAAGAGATGTATGAGAGATTGAGTTGATGGATAAGAGAGAAATGTTTTTTTATTGTGCTGTAAGTGGTTATTTGTATTTTGAGGGTATTTTTAAATAATAATAAATAAATAATAAAAAATAAATTAATGGAAGAGGGAGAATGTGATGCAATGGTTGAGGGAAAGTTGAGGGAAAATGTTTAGGAGAGTGAAAAAGCTGAAGTGGAGCTAATGTGGCGAGGGAAAAATCTTAACCACACCCTCTCTACCCTTAGTATATTACAACCTTTCCTTTACACTTATGAAAAAGTTTGTTTCATGTCTCCAAACCGAACCTTCGACCAATAAGAAGAATTCTTCCGTTGCTCCAATACTCGTGATTATGTATATTTCAAGGAGTATGGCCAATAATTATTGACAATGGCTTTAGTTTGATATTAACATCGTGGTTACTTGTCATCACATATTTGCATGTAAACGGATTACATAATAAAGATAAATTATGATGCTTATTAAATCAAAACTTTTTATATCATAAATTAACCTTCAAACGCTCGAGAGATAATTCAAGTAAGTAGTAACCAACAATATTATCTTATCGTTGAAATTTTGAGCCCTAGCGATGATACACAAGTACTTGGCGGCTATATCGCCTACCTTGTTCTTGCAGCTCATGAGTATTATGATTAAAAAGAAGTTGGTCGGAAACTCAATTAGCATTGTACATGTACTAAAGAAAATAAAATTTTGGAAACAATGGTAGAACCGAGTCCGTGAGTCTTAGATTAAAAATTTAACAACATTGACTCGATGAGACTTTGTAGCGATAATAATAGTATAGCGGTCGCCTTGAAAGTTGATCTTTCAAAGATAAAATGAATGCTTTGTGAAGAGTAGGATGAATCACAAATATAGGAAAAGCCACCACAATGGAAAAGGTTTCCAGTTCCTTAAATCCTATATTTGTGAAGTATTTTGGTTCTATATTAATGTGTCTCGAGTCCAAATTTCCGTATACTTTTCTTTGAATTGGGTAGTGTCGTAAAATATATTTATATTCACTTTCATTAGTTCCAAACAGGGTATGGGGAGGTAAGATATAGACACTCAGATTAAAAGGGTTGTCTATGTAAATCTTCATGGTTTGGTATTTGAAGTTTTAAGTATGAGTTTATATGTTCTGCTCATGATGGTCAAACCAAGTTTTCGACCCCCAATGTTTGTATTATTAGGAACCCCGTGACTTGTTCGATTTGTTCCAATGTGTTTGGGAATCTATGATTCCAGCAGACTTCTAGTCATCCTCCGAACTGGATACCTCTTGATATTTTTTAGCAAAATGAAAACAAACAAATATGCATGTGTTCGACCATCATCTTCTATGAGTCAACATGCCTTTCCCTTTTCATGGGCACATATCATATGAATCAAAATGTTTCCAAAGCATAAACACATCTTGGTAGTAAGTATTTGTAGACAAGAAACTAAACACAATTGTTCCAGTTGATCAAATGTGAGTCGGCTTATGATTGTATTAGTCTAGTGGTCAAGATAACAAAATCAAGCAACTATCCTTCATTGTCAATTCACAACAAAACTAATGAATGTATCTCATAATACAAATTCTAGGAAGGATGTTTATACATAGCAAACTGTGGAGTTAATAGTCTAACAGCTTAAAAACAACCAACATTGGTACGCTCTTAACAAAAAAAAATTGTGGACTTAATACAAGCTACTTGAATTCTATTCTCCATTATTTCCAAGATCCTAGAGACTTACGGATGACTAGTAGTGCACTTCTCCCGTGGTTCTATGTGTCGTTTATTTTGGAGAGATGTAAAAGAAGGTGGAAACAAAAGAACACATATTTGCATTTGCAAGATCAAGAAATTCTACCTTACGGGTGCAATTGTGGCACCATTCACCCATCAAGGTCACGCTAGGTGCTTTAAATTTCACCATACGGAACATCATCATACTAACATCGCTAGTAAATCGTCTATGGCACATTATGTGTTTTCTTCGACAAAAGCTTGGTTCTAGGAATATCAAGCAGGAATTATTATCCTACCAAACGATGTAAACCTCCTATGAATTGCTCGGGTTGGGGATACCTTAACCGGTCAAATGAAAATATGCAAGATTAACCAGCCATCATGAACATCTTCATTAATTAAAATATCCGAACATACAAAGGACACTAAGTTGACGGCCATTTTGTTAGAAAGAAAGCTTCTACTTCTTATACCTATCGATCTATTAACCCATTCTGTGTCATTTGAGAGATTTTTGCAACAAAGAAAGGTGTACAAACATGTAGGCAAAGCATCCAAGAAAGATTCTAACCTCGTCAGGGTGTAGAAACAAGAACTTATATGTAAATGCCAAAACATACAATTATGTTATTTAGGGGTCAACAAGATGGATTTAATAAATTCGATTTCCCAACAATGGAGGATTTTATAATGACCTCAATTATTTAGGAGTCAACATCATCACTATAACAATTTTCATAATATCAATTAACCACCGCCAAATGGTCAAATGGTAAGGCAATTGACTTCCTCACTAGAGGTCAAGGGTTAGAACCTCACTAGGTACACATTAGGGGGTGGCCAAGGAAGGGCTGGAAACGGTCACGGGGATAACCCCTGGTTAGGCCGGTTAGGCCGCGTACATCTGAGTCAAAATACTCGACCTCCCTAGGTACCCCTAAACAGAGAAAACCTCATCCCGGTTTTTGTTGAGGGGGGCTACTTTGTTACTATGACACAAGGCACCGAAATCAGACTTCTGAGGAAGTTGCCCCAAATGTACCATTCACTTTCCAAAACTATTTCTACACTTAAAGTTTTTTATACAAGAATTCTTCAAACATAGAAAACTCGAATAACTTGTCCTGCAAACCTAAAAACCAGATATACGCAAGACGCTAATTTATCATTCGTCATCCTAAAACGACATAGTAATTCGTAAATCCACAAACAAATTTCAAAACCAAACACGTAACACACAAAGTACAATCTCGTTGATCATAGATCTAATAATAAGCAAAATAATATAGTTATGATATTTGGGTTGACATGCCCAAAAATCATATTATGCACATTAATGTAAGCGGATAAAATAAAATGAAATCGCCAAAAGTGAAGGAATAGAGGAAAAGGAGACTAACAGAAACCGCTTTTGATCATAAAATATTCCATGGATCCACCAATTGTCACCGATACAACCGCAATCTTCACATACCAATCAACAAACTTCATTGATTTACACCATCGTTAGAACAAATTTTTAACGCCATTATTTTCTTTTCTTCCGCTTTTATCTATTATATGATTTCATATGAGTCTAAATGTTAAAAATGGAACGGATGAAATGGTAAGGGTAAAGTAAGAGGATGAAATAATGAAGAAAGGGGTTATTTATTTTGTGTTTTTAAGTTTATTTTGCTACTCAAATTATCAATATATCATCAAAACATACCCTCAAAACTATATAGATTAGATAATTAATCTTTGCACAACAAAATCATACAACAAGATGAAAACAAACATAATAAGTCGCTTCGGTTTAAAACCAACTAAATGCAAATAGCGCAAATGTTTATGTGGCTTTGGCAACAATTGGCCCAATGTTCAATGTTTTATAAATATATAATGTACTAAAATATGACCAAAAATCCTTTGTAGGAACCACCGGTAATGTAGATTGTTGGCTCCTCCTACTTTACAAATGACCAACAAAATTCTTTTATAAATATATAAATATATATCTTTGTACTAAAATTTCACACTCACATGACCCGATATCGTTGCTTTGAAACATGGAGTTTGAAGGTCAAAGGCATAATTCATGTTATTTTTTGTCTATTTTCTAATTAAATTATCCTTGTTTACGCAAATATCTATTTACATGCATTCGTGTATGTATTCGTGAATGATGTTTTACGAAATATCTTTTTCTGCTTTCACAAGTAATTCATCGATGTTTTATTGACCGTGAATGATAAATGAGGATATAACAAGAATTTAACAAAAGCTCATATTGTTAGTTACCACTTCCTCTCTTAATCCTTTCAATTTTGGACAAAACATATACACAAAAAGCCTATACGCCCTTCCTCCCACCTTCTCGCACCTTACCTTTCCCTTTTAAAAAACTTAAGAACCCCTTTTTCTATTTCCTTCTCATCCTTACATTTCCATTAAGAAAAACTAGAAAGAAAAGTCGGAACAGAGCGTAAGTGGGTGATAGCACATAGTCGGATGATTTAATGATGAAAGAATGAAATTGTGTGGTGTGCACATCAACATTCATAGGGTATTCATGGGGGGGCTAGTGCTAGGGCTTGAGCGGTGGGACTTTATTATAAGGCTAAGTTGAAATTTGTATTTTGTAAACTTGTTTGGCAAATGGGCTTAAGCTTAAGCTTATTATTGCAAAATTACTAAAAAGACATAATTAAATGAGGTTTTATATATGTTATGATAATACAAATAAGCCAGAAAACGCTTATTTATATTTTACGATCTTCTAATGTTTTGTCGATAACAAACGAAAATCATTTTTAACGAAACAAATAAAATACGTGAAATGGTTCGAGCCAATAGTTTTCTAACACACTTACGCTTTCACATAAAACACTAAAACAAGCATAAGTGATTTTATGATTTAGTAATACATATGTACAACAACTAGTGTTTACATATTGGGCAAATATATACATAACTAGTATGTATTATAATGGGTAATACAATTGGTAAAACTTAAGTATTTGACCCATTGACCAAATACATTGAATGTAGTTGGTACAACCCAAAGTCCATGACCCATACCCATGGAGCTTGACCCATAACCCATTGCATGACATCATGTCATATATGGATGATATCCATGACCCATGGTTTTAATCCATGGCCCATAGTTTTAATCCATGAACTATGGACTAGATGCATTGCATCTTATAGATACATTGTATCTACTGGATACCCATGATCCATAACCCATGACCCATGACCCAAAACCCATGGGCAAAGGAAGGCCCCACGGATCCCCGATTGATCGGACGGATCCTCAAGTGAGGGATCCGTGGGATCCGTGGAACATTAGCCATTTTTTCTCTATAAATAGTGAGCCATTTCTTCATTGTTTCTCACCCTTTCTCACATATTTTCTTTGAGTTATAAACTCTCTAACCTCGATCCAAGTGATCTATGTATGTAGTTTTGTTTTGTGTGATTCTCTAGGTTCCTCTTAAAGGCGAGATCACCATCTTTGAAGACGAGCAAGCTCAAGTCCCCGAGTTGCCATGCTTCGTTATCATCAAGACTATTGAGGTTATCTTGTTGATAGTTCTCTTCTTTCTCATAAGAAGTGTAGTATTGAAGACATTAGTGAAAATGTCTAAAAGACTCAAGACGAAGATATTAGTGAAGGGTGTCGATCGTCCGTATTGAAAGCACTAGTGAAGGGTGCTTAGAAGTTAAGGCTAAAGGCACTAGTGAAAGGTGCCTCAAGATCGAGTCAAAGGCATTAGTGAAAGGCGCCTTGAAGATCAAGTCAAAGGCATTAGTGAAAGGTGCCTTGAAGATCGAGTCAAAGGCATTAGTGAAAGGTGCCTAAGGTGTACATTCAATATGGTGAGATTCATGTACAAAATAGATTAGTATGGGAAGGATATTGATATCCTTGTTGATGTTGTTAAAAGGAGTAGATCTCCTTCGGGGTTAGGTGTTTTGTAGTGTTTGGGTAGTAGTTCCTCCATTGTAATGGAACTCGTATCTAGCCTAGTAATCGGATAAAGGGTAGGCGACGCCAGATAGGCTTTGTTCTACCTCGTGGAAGAACCCAATATCTAGCCTTGTACCGGATAAAGAGTAGGCAACGCCAGAAGGCTTCTCCGCCATAAGGAGTTGGTGTGGTGTAGTGTTTACGAACCTCGAGTAGGTGATTCGGGAGTGAAGTAGGGCAAGGAAGGTATCCTTGTAGCCGAACCACTATAAATACTGCTTGTGGTTTTGTGCTTTACTCCTTATCTTTTCATTACATACTTATATATGTTTGTCAATCAACATCCAATACACATGTTTAATAGATTGACATAAGTCGATCTAAATAGTTTAAAACCAAGTTTTAATCGGTAAAACTATTCAACCCCCTTCTAGTTTTCCACATGTTAGATATTTTTATGGGTAAATAAGTAATTTATTGTTTAAAAGCCCCAACTAAAGTTTTAGCCCTTTTATGGAGCTAAAGTTTTACGCCTTTTAGGATAAGCCCGCATGACAAAGGAGACTTATTTTATAAGCCGCTTATTTTAAAAGCCCAAGCCCCATAAGCCCTTCGCCAAACACACCATAATATAAGTACTAGTTATAATACTGCACACACGTAGTTTTTTCTAATTAATTATGTATTGTTATCGATTAGAAAACAAACAACTTAACATGTCCTAAATATTTTTATTTGTTAGAATAAATATATGAAATCTTCGCAATCAACCTCAATTTCCAAGCATCTTGAAACAAACTCGTTTTTTCAAACGTTAGGATAGCGCTAACATTTTTTTTCATGATCAATAAACCATTCCTTTATTATTTAAGTAATCGATTTACATAGATGTGCAAGGCAAACGAAAGCAACAAGTTACGCTGCTAGCCCTTTTTGAATTACAAAGTCAATTCTTTTAAAACTACATTTGTAGATCTAGTCATAACATTGCTATGAATACTCATTGACTCGCCATTTTTCTTCGTCTCCCTTTTATCTATTATATAATTTCATATATAATATAGTGATAGCCCTATGCATAGTGGTGTGATTTAATGATGAAAGAATCAAATGTGTGTATACATGTGTAATTTGATGATGAAAGAATCGAAATGTGTGGTGTGCACATCAACACTCATAATATAAGTACTAGTTATAATACTCGTGCATGCATAGAGTTTTTTCTAATTAATTATGTATTGTTATCGATTAGAAAACAAACAACTTAACGTGTCCTAAATGTTTTTATTTGTTAGAATAAATATATGAAATCTTCGCAATCAACCTCGCCCAAGCACCTTGAACAAACTCTTTTTTCAAACATTAGCATAGCGCTAACATTTTTTCATGATCAATAAACCCTTCCTTTATTATTAAAGTAATCGATTTACATAGAGGTGCAAGGCAAACGAGCAACAAGTTCACGCTAGCCCTTTTGAATTGCAAAGCCAATTTTTAAAACTACATTTATAGATCTAGGTGTCATAACATTGCTATGAATACTGTTGGACTCATGAGGAGCCCACACCTCAGTGCAAGAAAACAAAGGTATCAAATGCGAAAGGAATAAAACATGTTGATTTTCAATGCATGTTTTCTCGCTTTGCCACTTTGTACGAGGCGGCTTTCAAAGCACTTGTCCCATCAGAAACCTCGGATACTCAAACTCACGAGAGAGGAACCCTCGTTAGATTCACACATGGATGTTTCTCCCACCCATCCAAACACCAAACGTCTGCCGGTCTGAGTGTGGATCTTCCATCCAACAATTCACCAAAAGTTCACAGTGTGCTTTTTCTTGGCGGATATCTCAAAGATGCCTAAAACGTCAAAAGGACATCCCTAACCATATCGTGTTTGTACTTGAAGCCCGGAGCTCTTTGCAATGAACTACGTGTTCTCCAAAAGAATTCAAATACGCCTTATGCAAACTAGGCATATCTCATCAACTGGAAATAAAGGAATCATAAGGCGATACTTAAGGATCGTGACGATATTCTACCTGACATATGTTGACATAGCCTCGCCTATGGGGATAGCTAGTAGAAAATCTTGGGCATGTGGGGCTGTAGACACTCAAAACTGCTTTCGTCTTCACACTCATGTCAAGTAAACTTCCATATCTTGACCATTTCACTAAAAGGTGCACTCGCCAATGTTTGTTGGGATTTAGAGGAGGCAAGGTCCTTATTAGTGAAACCACTAAAATCAAAGTTTCAATCGTATCACCAAGACAATCCAGAGCAGAAACATAATCATCATCCATACCACATACGCCACTCTCCGTAAGATATGGTCTTGTAGCACCCAAGATTAGGCCTCGAGGCCACAAAAGTATAAGAGGAAACCACTTTTGTTGAGAATAGGTAAAAAAGCGAGCCGCCACTGTAAGTATCCAAAGTGAGCGCTAACATGTTGTGTAAGATAAACTTTGTGATATTGAGGTGGTTAGTTTTCATTAAAAAATCACGCTTAATGAAAATTTTTCAGTTGTTAGACAAAAATCAAATAAAGTAATAGACTGATTCTTTCTTGCAATAATTGTTGAGCCAATGTCTGCAAAAAGACATACATAGTCATGGTCATTTTCAACTTAAATGTAATATGTGGTATACCAACTTGATGATCTTTTACATAGCTAATTGAGCTCTAAAGCCTCAAGTACTAAATGTCACCACAAATCAACAAATCGTCAATTTACAAAATCGATACTATAAACCAAAGGTCCACGTTATTGAATTGAGACTACTTGATAGGCACTTAACAAAAAATGTACTTCCCGACAGCTTATAAAGTAGTGATAAACATATATACATGATGATAATTGAGAGTTTGAGACTAACAGTATTATTTGGCCATGCAATCGCACGAGACATAAAAATAAACGATTCGATCACCATATAACTAGAATATGATAAATAAGGATGGTTACCTTTTCAAGATCGATGATCGGTCTTAAATATCACTTTGTATACACGCTTTTCTAAGACCCAACCTGTGGAGACTAGAAAGGGGGTTGAATAGTTTCACCGCTTTTAATTTAGTTATAAAAGTTTACTTGTGAAAACTTCGATTCGGTACTTTGTGAAATCAAACCACAACAATATGAATCCTACTTAACAATACTATAATGAACACACTACAACTATTGAAAGTAAGTAATGAATGTAAAGAGTAAGAGATGGAAAGATCAAACCGAGACAAATAGATTTATAGTGGTTCGGTAACGAAGCTCTTCTTCGCCCTACTCCACTCCCCGAGTACCCAACTTGAGAGTTCAAAGCACTATGTCAACAAACTCCCTTCAGGCGGAGAAAACCGTACAACATTGCTTATCATAATTTCCGACACTAAGCTAAATGTCGAGTACTAATCTAGCTAGTACCAATCTGACTCACAATCTACACGATCCTTCTTAATCACACAACTTACTAGATCCACACGATTTAGACTTGATCCACTTTATCAACACACTATCACACAAACTACAAGAGATCTCTAAGATCTCAACATGATCACAATGATCCACACATAAGCTATCAAAACAAGACTCAATACTACTTGATGTATATACAGTTACAACAAGTATGTAACAAGTTTTACAAGTGCATACTACTAGAAATACAACACTTAGTATCTTCTTGATACAAAGTGTTATTCTCTTGCACTAGGAGAGGAATGAAGGTGATCACTTGGTTGGAAGAAAGGATCACTCTTAAACAAAAGAAAACTATCTAGATGATCAAAGGAATGTAAGTGTGTTAAAGGAATTAAACTCAGAAAGTTTTGTGTGAAAAATGATGCCCAAAAACTGTGAAGTGGGCTGGTATTTATAGGAAGAAAAAATATGACTGTTACAGTAGTACTGTACCACTAAATACCCAACGGTACCACTAAATTTAGTGGTACCATGGTACCGTCCCGCATAAGGACGCCCAATTTTGTTTTGGTGGTGAAAGTTTATTTGGGAAGTTTGGAGTCGTTTGGGGGAGGGGGAATAGTTGTTGTGATTTTTAAACTTATTTTTCTAATTAAAATATTTCTTTATTATTCAAAAATAATTTGTAAAATGTATTTTTGAAGAAATGTTTTGTCACATTAAAAATGTGAAGTTTGAAACACAAATTCACTTCTTTGATCATTTGTTAAGTTGTAAATTTGTCTGTTCATACATAGAGTGATATATGTAGAAACAAGAAATTTCGACTAAAACTTGTTTACGTTAATTTTGACGTAACGTGTTTTTATATTTTGTTATCATCAAAACTTAGAGATATTGAAAGATAGAAATAACATTTTTAGACATTATTTGAATCAACAATCTCCCCATTTTTGATGATGACAAAACATAAACTCATTTTAGGTTAAAATTAATTTTAACAAGTTTTTAATTTGATTTTATATCACATTTTCTCCTTTTGTCAAGCAAAAGAATGTCTAGACGTGGTAAGGCTCCCTTGATGTATACTCCCCTCGCTTGAGGCGCCAAGGAATCGAGTAATGGCTCTTGCTACAAAATAAAGTTACATGACACAAATACAATATCTAACATGTAGCAATTAAGACAAATATCCAACCATAAAACAAAGAGGCTAAGTAGCCTAAGAATTGAAAAAGACAATCTAACCAAAGAAACAAGCCCATGCATTCATAGACAAAAGATGATCACACATAAGGTGTGAATACAACACAAAGGAAAGGAAATGAAAACTACATGAAGCACATATTAATCTTTAATAACTTTAGAGGCCCTAAGATTTGCTTCAAATACAAAAGGGATCCTAGACATATTCTTGAGAACTAAACATAAACATGTTTAGTTGGTTAGGCTATTGGTTGGTGGAGGTGGTGGTATGATGGGCTCTTGTGGTGGTGTCAAGAGGTGCTCCACATAGGACAACATGAAGTGTAGTTCATCCCTAAGAGATAAGATGAGGTTTCGGTTGTGTAAGCAACATAGGCAATTAGCACTATAGATATCAATCGGGTGAAGTTGGATAGGTTTTCCCATGATAGGAGATGAAGAAGATGGTGAGTATATGGGTGATGGAGTTGGCATAGCATAGTCCAAGGGGTGATAGCTGTGAGGGTGAGTGTCATGTCCATAGAGGATAGACGAGTATCAAAGGATGAAGAGGAAGATGATGTAGTCCCATTGGGGGATGATTTGGATGGAGCATTTGGTGGTGTGGGAGAGTAAGAAGTGCTTTGGGAAGGTGGTGTACTAGCTCCATCATCATCATTTTCATGAGTTAAGTTAATGAACACGGTGTCTTGTGGTTGTGGGGTTTTAGTATCATTTTGGTTGGTGGTCTAACGGTAATCCTATGTTTCTTAGAGATGTGAGTTGTTGATCCTTGAGTGGAAGACATGGTGAAAGAGAGGATTCGGTTGAGGATGAAGTGCAAGAGACACTTGCAATGGCGAATCCTTATATAGGCAAGAATGGCGTGATTTAAATTAAAGTGAGTGGAGGTGTTTTATAGTAGCCTAAGTGAATCTTATAGTTATAAGGTTTTGCAAAACATTGCAGGTTTTGAGGTTAGGGATGAAGGAATCTAGAGTGAATAGGAAAAATTCGTTAAACAAGGTGACGGTACCACTCAATATCCCACTTTAACGGTACCGTGCCCTATTTAACGGTACCGTGACCTGATGTTCACGAATTTTCCTGTTCTGCATGGTTTTGTGCAGCTAAAAAGGGTGTTCTAGGGAGACTATTTGCAACAAATCCTAGTGCCTCAAACCACTAAAGATTAATTTGCCAAATATAACCCATATTGACCTACTTCTAGCAATCAATGATAAGCATGCAAATATCTAAAATAAGTCACAAGCATGCAATCAAAAGGACAAAATAAGCTATCATCCAAGAGTAGATAGATTTAAATTCATGCAAGGTGAGAAGATAAAACCAAACATGCAAGTAAGTTAGAGAATAAGCATAAAATAACTAATTTACAATCCTAACTAGATAATCTACTAATAATTGTTGGAATCACTTGTAACTAGTATTATCAAGTGTTAGTCATTTACTTGTAATAGGTTGCTTTATTAGGCTTATAAGTATGTAATCAAGGCTAGGCTTATGTAGTAAGCCCATAAGCCTATGCAAAGGCCCATAAGGCCAAGGGAAGGGATGCCCTAGCTCCCTTGCCTATATAAACATTGTAACCTCTCATTTGAGAGGTGTTGGTTCTTTCATAGTATACTTAACCTTTCATATTGTTTGTGTGTGATTGAATCCGACCGTCCCTTCTATCTCCTTTATTCTTTATACATCAAACATACTTGTGTTCATATTATGGTGACCTAACAGTGGTATCAATCGCCATCTAGTTGGGTGAAACGTTTTGTTTGAAGTTTTGTATTCATACGCGTAGTTATTCTCGTTCTAAAATTTTCACACGCATAAAACTTTCATTTTGTACTAAAACCTCAATATTCTTATGTTTTAAGGTTTATATAGTGTTTAGAATTATAGTTTTAGCAAAAAGTTTCAAACTTTACGTGGAATTTAATGTTTTTTACACTCGTTTTAACTCGTTGTTCATCTTTACGCATAAGCTAATTTTTCACTTTGGTTGATCAAGTTCAAAACTTTCTTGTCATTTAAGTGTTTTTGAAGCTATTTCATCATAAAAATCAAGTGTACAAATCGTTTTAGTGTTTAAAAGTTCATTTTGGTCATTTTTGTGGGCTTTACGTGTAAGCAAAAACCCTTGTTTTACGCCTAAACAAAACCCTCATCTTACGCCTAAACCAAACCCTAGTCTTACGCGAACCTTTACGCCCAAGCCGTAGTTTACGCCTTAGGAATCTTCATCATATTCTTCAAAGTCGTTTGTAACTCGGTGTTTTCCTTGCTTGGATAAGCTTGAAAACACTTCGACTTGTGGATATCTCTCTCACTTGGACAAGTGTGAAAGATTTGTGTTTAAAACTTAATCTTACGAATCGCCTAAAACCCACGAGTAAGCCTTTACGCCTAAGTCTTATCTTACGCCTAAGGTTCCTTACTAATAAGTCTTTAGTTTACGCCTAAGCTTACATTTAAACATTAAGTTTACGAGTAAGATATTCTTACTAGTAAGAAGGAAGTTTACGCCTAAGGAGGTTTACGCCTAAACAAGCAGTTTACACTTAAGGAAGTTTAAGCCTAAGGAGGTTTACGCCTAAGCAAGCAGTTTACACTTAAGGAAGTTTACGCCTAAGCTCAGCAGTTTACGCCTAAGGATTTTTACACCTAAGCACATCTTCAACAAAAAACTCAAGTTTCATTCAACTACAAATATTCTTCATCAACACAAGTTTCAAAGATGTCTCAACCACCGTACTCCAACTACTTTCCTCATGAATATCCTCAACAACAACAAGAACAATATCCTCAACAACAATCTCAACAACAACCACAACAAGTTGGAAAATATTTTCCTCATCAAATTGCACAACCACTACCAGAACAACAATTCCTTCAACAATACCCACAAAAACATCAGTATGCTAACTACTTTCAATATCAGTTTCCACAAAACTATGCTATGAATGCAACAACGCAAAAGGAACCCACTTGGTTTTAAAAAATGTGTGAAGCTATAAGTAGCCAACAATCCATTCATGAAGCTAGATCCCTTGATAGACCTCCAATGCTCACTCCCGGAAACTATGATCAATGGGTGATGCGGTTCTTTAGGTTCTGTGATCTTAAGAAATCTCATGGTAAGTTCTTGAAGAAGGTTATCCTTGAAGGGCCTTTTCAAATGCCTACTACAACAATCCCCGGAGATCTAAATGCTAATCCACCAAGAGATGACTCTACTTCCACTCTCACTATGGATCAACTCACTCATCGAACAACTACTTCATTTTGAAGTCGATGAACTTGCAATACAATATATCCTTTTGGGATTACCTAATCCTATTCTTCGCAGTTGTTGATGCTCGAAAACTCGCAAAGCTATGTGGGATCACATTCATCTCCTAATGGAAGGCACAAAACTCAATCAAGGAGGCATGGAATCAAAACTTTACATATCCTATGAGAACTTCATGATTGATCAGGGGGAATCATTAGAGTCATACTATCATCGGTTTACAGACATCATCAATGTCTTGGACAGACACAACATCATTATTCCAAAAATTGCAATCAACAAAAAGTTCCTAAGCTGTCTCGGTCCTGATTGGGAAAAGTATGTTACATTCATCCGTCAAGCCAAAGACCTTCACAAGGCAAAATACATGTTGTTGTATGACTACTTGAAGCACCATCAAGAGGAAGTGGGAAAAGATAGAGCTCTCCGTGGAGTTAATGCACCTTTACCAAATGCAAATACACTTGTTTTGTTCACTCAAGCTTGCTACCCACAATTTCCACCGCCTATAGTTTTTACTAACCCACCACAATCAGCCCAGATTACACCATATGATCCATCACAGCAATCACAAGAAACTCAATTGGTTCCTTACAACAACAACTCCGATTCAACACTCTACAATGAGACTCCAAATGAGGATGCTGAGGCTTTCGATATGTTAAATCAAGGATTTTTGTTAATTGCTCGTGCCTTTGGGAGATATGCTAACAAATCCAACAACCGTATTTGTACCTCATCTAACATAAGGAATAGTAGCTGTTAACAATGGAAGGGTTGAGGTTCAGAGTAGAAACAATGGCCGTCAGGTGGGAAGTGGTAACTACATGGGTAGTGGACAAGGTTTCAATGCTTCTGGAAGGAATAACATGGTTGCTCCTCAAAGAAAGGGTTCGATTGTTTATCACGGAAATGTTCGTAATGGAAATATTGGTCTTAGATGCTATAACTGCAACGAGAAGGGTCATCTGGCCAATGCTTGCCCAACCGAGAATAAGAGGAAGTGCTTATCACAAAGAGGCTTTACTCTTGGCTCTTAAAGATGAAGCTGGTGGAACTATTACCAAGAAAGAAAAGTGCTTCATGGCAAATGCAGAATCCGATGATGACATGGAGGACTTGCAAGCTAACGCAGTTGTAATGTTGATGGCTAACACGCAAGAACTCCACATGAGTGACACATGCCTAGTGTAAGACACTGATGGCTTGTCTCAGGTACCGGATCCAAATATATGTCTTATACATGATCTGATATCTCCGCCTGCATCTGCATCCGATGAGGAATAGAGTGTTCAACATGATCCATCTACATCTCATCAAGAAGATAATCAAATGGATCCAGTAGTTACATTTGATGATCAAGATGACCTTCTAAGCTAAACTATAATATAAAGATGAACTACTATAAAAATAATGTTGAGACCATTATGGCATATAACTAAGTTTCGTTATAAATAATACCGAGGTTGGGCAACAACATACCATCGAGTAAGACCAATCGGTCTAATTAATACTAATTATGGCCAAACATGTCAACATGATAATGAATATGGCCAAACGGATCAACATGACGCTTAATATGACCAAACGGGTCAACTTGATACTTAATATGACCAAACATGTTAACTTGGGTCAACATAATGCTTAATATGACCAACGGGTCAACTTGATTCTTAATATGACCAACGGGTCAACTTGATTCTTAATATGACCAAACATGTCAACTTGGGTCAACTTGATGCTTAATATGACCAACGGGTCAACTTGATACTTAATATGACCAAACATGTCAACTTGGGTCAACTTGATACTTGATATGACCAAATAATTCAACATGATACTTAATATGACCCAACGGGTCAACTTGATACTTTATATGACCAAAGAGGTCAACATGATACTTAATATGACCCAATGGGTTAACATGATACTAAATATGACCAACAGGTCAACATGATACTGAATATGACCACACGGGTCAACATGATACTAATATGACCCAACGGGTTAACATGATACTAAATATGACCAATAGGTCAACATGTTACTGAATATGACCCAACGGGTCAACTTGATGCTGAATATGACCACACGGGTCATCATGATACTAATATGACCCAACAGGTCAACTTGATACATAATTTGCATCGTACTTGAGATATAGTAAGGCATATATATACTAAACACGCTTAATCTACTAAACATGTTAACTGAAAATCCGTTACTCACCTGGGCGGTATAATGCAAGATGAATAATTCTGAATATACCTCGAACACCTATATCATGATAGATGCACACATACAATGTTAACACATAACAACTAGCCATGAATATAACATGATAATGCAAATATAAGTGCAAGTAAGCACACATAAAATAACTATAATGCATAAACTCATAAACTAGTTATGGCATAAATCTCGCCAAACATGCAATACTATGCTCGCCAACTCGAGCTAAGCTAACTAAGTCTTGTCACTTGGTTCTACACTTTCATAACATGAATTATAACCGTATGGGTGAGAACATAAGCTATCATAGCATATAATCACCCGGGACTTGTAAACACATCTTATCATGTCGTAATTATCAAAACACTTAACAAAGCGTTTGTTGATTTTCTGCAGCAGCCTATAAATGCATCATTTCCATGAAATTATACTATTTTCCCTTTCCGAAAAGGTATGGTGATTATAGTAATAATATATACCAAATATACGTCATACGCGAGAATCAACGAATCGACCCTTTAGGAAAAAGATCGACACGCAAAACCCTCAAATATACGATAAGTGATACCGGGTAAGTGATTACCCGGGTCGTGTCCCAACGAGGTGTGAATTGAGGATGTCGTTTGAGGTTTGTTATTAAAATGCTTGAATTGTTCGAGATTTTTTGTTTTTGATTACGTATTCTACAATTTAAGAAACGGGAAAGTAATTAAGGTAAGGGGAATAAAGTAAATGACAAATTAACTACTACTAAGCATATGAAACAATAAAATGAAGCTAAATTAAGTCCTAGGGGTGCTAAAATGCAAAAACGTGAAAACCCGGGCTAATCACGAGCTCCCAAAAGTGAAAATAATGCAATTTAAGGCCTACGAGAGCAAAAGTAATTTTCCTACGTTCTAAACGACTATAAATAATTTTAGGAAAAAGCCGGGTATTTTTTCGACTTTTAAATTATTTATTATGAATTAAAAACTAATTTTAACTAATTAAATTATAAAAATTACTAAACTTATTTATAAACATATGAGAAAATCACTAAAAATACTTTCAATGTTACTGGTTTTAATAAAAATATAAAACTACCCTACTGCTTTTTGAAATCAGCTATTAAAAAGCTAAATAAGCTAAGAGGCTTTAAATTGGGACTTAAAGATGATATTAAAATGACAACTTTTTTGTAAAAACTTAACTTATGAAAAGGCTTAAATAAGCTGTAAAAACAGCTTAATTCCAACAGTTTCAACAGATGCAACCAAATACCCTTTTTTTCAGCATAAAAGCAATAAGTTGGACCAAATAAGCAGTTTATAAAAAGTAAGACAAGCAAACTTTATGAGGACAATAATAAGCTAAGGACTACAGGAGATAGACATCAAAAGGGAAGCATTAAGCAGTTTGGAACAATGAGTGCTTAAATGGGATCTCAGGCTACAAGATGGCAAATAAGCAATTCTAAAAGGCTTTAGTAAGCACTAATAAGCAAAATATAAACTAACCTAACCTATGGGACTAATAAGCAACTAAGGTACCTATAATAAGCTAAGGCTAAAACTAACAAGCTAAAACTAATGGGTGTAACAGTCACGTGAGGTATTACAAGGTGAAAACAGCCTACTGTGGGCTTTTCTAGTTAAAAAATAAGCTACATAACAACCTTGAAATCCTAAAATAAGCTAACCTATGTAAAGTTCATGTAACTAACATCTAAAAAGAGCAATTATATTCTAACAAAAGGCTTTTAACAAGCTAAAAAGAAAGCTGCAATAGTGGCTTGTGGAGCTGCTGATATGGACAGTCCAAAACAGTCCACTGGGTGCTTTTTAAGCTTATAAATAAGCTACTAAATCTAGTCCTAATCCTACAAGGAGCCAAGGCATGCAAACTAGGGATAGAGGGGTTCCTAAAAAGCTAATTGAGATCCTTTGAAAAGCCTAGGACAACTTATAAATAAGCTGTGAACAGCTTAATGTCGGGGCTATTGTGATGCAACAAATCAGTCCAAATGGGCTACTTTGAGGGCAAGTTAAGCTAATAATAAGCTGTTACTAAAAATTAAAAAAAATACTATTAACTAGAACGCCAACCAAATGATATGCATACCAATTTTCAGAGCATAAGGATTAATAATAAACAAATGAAAAATCTAAAAGAATAGCCACTTGGGCATAAAAGTTGCTGCAAGATCAGTAAGATAGAAAAAACATTCTTTTCTTTAAAAAAAAAAACTAACCAAACTCTAATAAACTTGCTAAAACAGATTTTGAATGATAAAAATAACTTGAAATCCTTAAAGGGACTTTGACTTTAAAAGTCAAAGTAGGTACAAAGCTGATTTTAGACCTTAAATAAGCTTATGCCAAACACCCCTTAATGGCTTAATGGGGTATTTAACTTAGAAAACTAACTTTTAAAAACAGACTTTTGTTTTTTTTTTCTTTTGTATAACTACTTTGCCGTTTAGAACAAAGCTTTAGAACAACTAATAAGTGGCAATAAGCTAATAAGCAATTATGTGCATATTAGCATATAAGCAGAAAAAAGTAAAAACTGAAAGGAAATTTTTCATTAATTAAAAAGAGACATTACAACTTAAAAAAAAGACAGAAACTAAATTAAAATGTACTAAAACCTAATGCCTTTGAAGGCTTACAAAGCTACTATTTATACTGCTAGTTTGCTTGGGTCTCCTTGTGCTTGTGCTTGAGCTTGTGTTTCTTTTCTTCAATCTCAGCCTTCCATTTCAACTTGGAGCCCAAGGAGAGTAATCTGAGCCTTCCATATTTGATATCAAATGAGTTCCTTGGGGATTGCCAAGCTGACATTGAGACCCATGTGGGTGTGGGGGATGTCTAGCTTGGGAATCAGTGGGTTGAGAGGGATGTTTAGGGAAGAAGACAAAGGTGAGGGTGTAAGGTTTTGGCGGGTAAAGATTTTAGCTGGGTGAGTTTTTCTGTTTTGGGAAAATAAGGAAGAAGGAAGGGTTAAATGGGATAAGTTTTGTGTTTAGGATTAAAAGAGAAGGAGAAGGTTAATTGGTTAATTGGTTTAAAAGAGATGGAAGGTTTAGTTAAAAAGGTAAATGTATTTTTTTTTGTATTTTTGTGTTTTTAAAACTTTTTTTTTTTTTTTTTAAATAAAATTTGTTTTAAATAAAAATTGGATTTTTAGGGAACAAGTATTTTTGGATTTTTGTTAAAAAGGGTAAAATGGTAATTTGGGTTTGAGTGAAGGGTAAATTGGTAAATTGGGTTTAGGGTTAGGTTTTGAGTCTGATTCCCCAAGCTCACTCCCAAAAAATGTATCCCGGGCTCAAAATGTAGAAAATCCGCTTGGCTCCATCTGCAGCACGTTTTCCAATCCGAGCTCATTTACATCTGCTTTTGCCTGCTTTTCAATCCTTTGTACACGAAACACATAAAACACATTCCAATGATATCCGCAGATAATTGGTTATATTTTCGTGTTTTAGACGTTTTTGTGGTTTTTTCGGGCTTAAAATGATGAGTAAAAGGCCACTCATCATATGTCACGCTCCCAACGGAGCTACGACGTATCCGGTATGAAGTTTTAAAGTTCGGTTTCTTTGACATTTCGGGATCACCGTTCTTTGTACCAAATCACGTTTTAGACCAACTTAACTACTAAATGAGCAAAAACTTTATAAATAACAAGCTCAAGTAGACACCTTAGGATTTTCGTAAAGTTCGACCATGATTCAATCAAGCTTCTATCAATTTTATATGATCTTTCAAACATGACTAATCATTGCTAAAAATTTCAGCAACCTGTTTAACATCATATATCACATAAAGGGGTGTTTGGTTCAGCTCAATAATCAACATAAACACCTGTTAAGCATCATAAATTGATCATTAACATAATCCCATCATAATCCCTAATAATCATATGCATAACCCTTGAATCATAAACCATGAATTTATCACATAATCATGTAAAACACTTACTAATCATAACCTCATAGCTTATATTCATGTTTAAACATATAATTCATCACTTACCTTGAATCGGTGATAAACCTAAGAACATGTTGAAGCTTCATAATTAAACAAACCTTCATATCATTTGCTTCATCTTAATTATGTATTATAGTATTGTCTTGGATCATGCTTTTAAAGAGGATTCTTCAAGGTGAAGTAATATGTTCTTCCCTTTTTTTTTTTTGTGAATCGTAAAAGGAGAGAATGAGGGATAATTATCTCGAATGACTTTTATTAAGATAAGTTCATGGGTATTTTGGTAATTCCCACTACCTTAAGCACTTGACATAATTAGTCCCCAGTAGTTAGGATGTCTTGCAAGCTGGGTCGTATATTATTTACATATCAAGTCCCCGCTAACTATATTATTAATATCGTCAAGGTGGGGCTTCTATATTTATTCCACTAAAATACTAGATGTAACCAATAGGAATTTAAGATAAATCCGCTATTATTTTTATAAAAATCGGATGTTACAAATCTCCCCGTTCGACCGTGCTCGTGTCCTCACGAACTCTTGTTGTTGTAACTAATTTGTCCCATAAATTACTTAGGATCATATGTAAGTACTCCCCACTGGGTTTGTATCATGTCCAGATTCCAACCTAAAGCGATAATCTACTAATAAGGATCAAATTAGAATTCATTTCCTCTATATGTATGAGTTTATCAATAGGTTTAATAGATGGTACTGTTATCCATGATGAAATCCTTTCTTCTGATCATATGAACTACGAGATTTTCTTGATTATCCTCAAAAATAACTCGATAGGTTCATAATCATCTGTATTCTTGAAGTTCATTTTGACTATTTTCTGAAAATATCTAAAATTTCATAAGCTGGCGTTAAAAGAAAGGATTTATTTACAAGAATTCGTATAATATTCGCTAAAACGTCACATCCTGAAATTCTGTTTCATAAATATGATCTGGAATATCTCTTATTGAATGATCCGTATCCGTTCTGACAGTTTTTATTTCATTTCTTTTGCACTTTTTCCTGTTAACTGCTCAAATCCAAAAATGTTGAAATCTATATTTCATATCTATTATGTCATATTATGTAGCATTTCTAAATCATAATCTTTCTGAACATGTTGTAGTATGTAAATTATTCCCTTTGTAATGACCATGTCTGAAAATGCTACTATACATGATTTAATGCAATATTCATGATGCATTTAACACATAACCGTTTAGCGAGCTCCTCGAGGTATCTCATAATCTCGATAAGTTCATGCCATATCATGTGAATATTATCACGTTGATCAAAGGCCATAATAATCACACCATATAATCATGAACTCATCGCTATCACAATCTACCCCAATTCACTGAAGCAAAACATATCATCTACTGCACATAATCTGATGTAAATGCTAACTATATATTGCTATACTGATAATGCATACTAATTCTATATCCTTACTATATCGTGAATATGTGATTCACTGTCTACAACTTTATATCACATCTGAAAATGCATTATGCACTATACGACTATGTTTGTAAATTCATATAATCTTATATGTGCTGCTAATCACATAAACTGGTATGCACTGGTTATCTAATAAACATGAACTATATACTAATTAACATGACTGAATAATTGATAAACGTATAACCAGGCGATGCAGTTTAATTCTAAATGCAATCACTAAGCAAAGGTTCAAGTCTAAGCATCCCCTACTAATGGTGGATACTTAAATCTCTCAAACCATCGCTCTGATACCAACTTGAAACGTCCAGATTTTATATATATATATAAATTTGTAAACTGTATACATTGATAAAACTAGCGGAAGCGTATTTTATTCATCATGCGGGCTTATTTCAAACGTCCCGTTAAAATACTTGTAGTTCCCTATTCACTATAGTATAAAAATAGTTTAAGTAAAGTAAACAAAACTAATAGTGAATCAATGACCTAAAAGATATAAAAATAACACAAGATTAATTTTCAACGCCATATTCTTATTAGAAGTGAATCAAAAGAATCGTTACCCTAGTACTTGCGAGCAATAATAGGGATTGAAATGACAAAGTGTTTGCAACTCCTCTCTAAGCTCAGGTGAGTCCGAGCACAACTACTAAGTACCCACCGAGCTATCTCGTGATTGTTGATTTGGTGGAGTGAAGATGGCTTGCATGTATGTGTGTTTACAATTCACAAGCTTAACCTTTCACCCATCTCTTATGCTATTTATACAAGTATGAGTTTTAACTCTTTCCTAAGTGACAAACCGACAATTTTGCGTAAGACAAAATCTTGATGTATTTTGTCTCTCACATAACGACTATATTAGGTAAAGGGACCAAGTCACTTTCTTCATGTCAAGATCGATGTTTGAGCCTTAAAAGGAAAGTTGAATTCTTGAAGATAAGTATTTGTCTTTATCGCTTCAAGCATAACCGTTTTGTCCCGCCCATTCTTGATCTTCATAGTCTTCGCCTCGGTTTGTCTTCGTGTTTGTAGTTGGAGAGGAGTTTGAGGATTTAGTAAGTTATTGTCATCACCATCGAATCCACCATCTTCTTCTTAACCCGCCTTCACCCTTTAAGTTCCGCCTTCTTGAGTGGAGAGACTTCTATGTCTCTTAATGAGCGTCTGAAGATGGCTCACCGAGAGACTATGCACTCAATGACCGTTAGTGTTTAACGGTCTAAGCACTTAGGTTATTTTCTATTCAAATCCTAGATTAAGAGGTTTGGGTATTCTTGAACCCAACAGTCTCCCTATTTGGATATACAAATAGCCTATGTGTTTGATCGGTGTAAGTGAGCAAATGGCTTCTTCTTACACCGAATGTACTAATGAATACAATAAGGAACACTAAATATTTTAACAAAACATACATCGTTTATTGATCAAATTACAAGGTTTCTATCACTAGTACAAAAGATAATTCAAAATGATGTCGGTCAAATGGATTCCCAGTGCTTCAAGCTTGACTTTCTTGGTGATGAGTGTTTCCACATCGGGATGGTCTCTTATCTTTGCGTTTAAGTCGAAGACAAAACCCGACATTTGCGGGATTACGAATTTGAGAGGCCATTGGAATATAGTGAGCATTGTAGCCACTCTGCTCGATCGATATCACTCCACCTTTGGAATCTTTGGGTTTCCATAGACATCAATGAAAAATAGCCCTCTTCGTGCTTTTCAATCACCGCATACCACGAATTTCACACCTTCGTGAAGCTCCCTATTGCATTCTAGTCCGTGCACTTTGATCTTAGGTGGAACTCAACCTCTTCCTTTTGCCCCTGTGATGACCGAGGTTGAGATCCTTGTGGTGCGATTAAAGCGTGAATTCCTGTTGTCTTGGTGCATCTCGATCTTTCATACCTTTCTTGAGCATCTTCATCGGCTCCTTAACCACCGCATTTTGCTTCTTTTCAATTATTGGGCCGAGTTCATCGAGTTCGATGATCCCAAAGTCGGTGAATTTTAGGGGATCGTGAACCTCAAAATGTCTTTTATCATCCCCACAGACATTCATTGCGATGGTTTAGACACAGGAATGATTTTGACATCGATTATCTTCTCGTGCGATCTTACGCTTGTCATTGTCCAATTATAATGGTCAATTCTTGCTTTCCGATGGTCGCAGCTTCTTTTGTTCTTTTCTTCCAATCGCTTTCTCATTTCACCATCTTAGCTGGCGAAAGGCCCTTGAACTTTTGTCCCGCTGACCCTTTTCAAGCTTCTTAGGATCTATACCAATGTTTTAGCTTCCTCAAGAATGACTTGTACGATGCTTCTCCGCTCTTTCTTTCTTACTCATCTAGTTTCATTTTTCTTTCTTCCTTAGCAAGATAGGAACTTAGCTGTTGTGGAGTGAGCATGTATTCAGTGTTGCCAATCTTAAAGGGAATCTTCTCAGGCTCAGGTGGTGTTAGCATTATTCCTTTTCCTTTATCCTGGCCTGAGGAAGATGATGCTATCAGGGGCGGTGTTGTTGTTGTTGTTGTTATTGGTGTGATCACTGTCATTGTTGTTGTTGTTGTTGAAGATGTTGGTGGTACTGATGAGATTGGTACAGATGGGACTGGTGGTGTTGGCTCCCCCTCAGTGTGAGAGGAAGTCTCTTCAGTAGTCTTCTCCCCCTCAACTGTTTCCGCAACATGTGTGAGAGCAAGAGTTGCCTCGGACACTGGGAAGCTTGAGTTGCTTGACCCTTAAAGGCTTGATAAGTCTCAGTGACCATTGCCTTGATATCTGAAGTATCTTTTTGAATACCAGTGACCTTTGCCTCCAAAGTAGCCTGAGATACTTCCAAAGCAGTCATTCTGGGTCCAAGATTCCAGGCCATAGAAGACGATGCCTGAGTCAGAGTAGCCATCTGAGTTTCCAAAGAGCTCAATGTAACTCAAGAGACCGGACTGATGATTGAAGACCACGAACATTAGCCGATTTGAGCATTTCGATTAGTTTAGTGAGGTGGAGGATTGTTTCAAGTAAGCCTCGGAGCCTCCAAAGACTTTGGGTTGAATGGGTCTTCTTTGACGGATTCCACGATTTCACCTATCTTTGTGCCAACACTCTGAAGGTGCCTGAGAAATTTGGCCAAGTTTTCATCCAGACTGTGAAGATTGTCATACATCATATCTCTGTGTTCATCAGTGTTAGCAGTGAAGGTGAGCACATCGGATCTAAGATCAGCATAGCTTGCAGCAGCCTCAGTGTGTTGATCCCACAAAGTGTCAGTGACTCCAGCATATAGTTTCCTTGAAGCTCTTGTGATCCAATCGAACCACCGTCGCTCGATCGGTGGAAGAACATTGTCAAACTGCTGAATTCATCAGTGGATGAGGTCATATGCATTATCTTCAGTTGAAATGGTGACTCGGTATGCTCTTGTGGATCGGTCAGGGTTCTTGTTCGATTGAACCTCAACATCCACTTCTTCTCCGGTGATAGAATTTCATCTTCACTTTCAAAGATGTTCTTCATCGAAAAGAGTTACCCAAACATCAACAACAATTAACAAGGGGTGGTGATGGGTTCCAGATCGTGGTGGTATTAATCCTTTGAGTCTTTGTCCCCGTTGACCCCTCGGACACGGTGGGCGTTTCCAGTTCCTTCTCTGCAGTCGATTGGTTGTGGGTTCCATATTGGCGGGTTGTTCCTTTCTCTCCGAGTTTTGTCCCCAGAGACCCACGAGACATCGATGGGTTTTCGGTGCCTTTAGCGGAGTCGATGAAAGTGATATCCCTATCGGTGGGTTGTGTAGTTCCTCACGAGTCTTTGGGATCATTCAGTGTGCCCTTTGACAAAGGCCGTGATTTGCTAATGTCATCATTGGGGAAAGGAAGAGGTGAGTTCGACTGAGATCAAAGTGCACGGACTAGAATGCAGCAGGGAGCTTCACGAAGGTGTGAAATTGTGAATCGTCGGTGATTGAAAATCTCGAAGAGGGCTATTTTCATTGATGTCTATGGAAACCCGGCATTCCAAGGTAGAGTGATATCGATCGGGAAGGAGTGGCTACAATGCTCACTATATTCGATGGCCTCTCAAATTCGGACTCCTACAAATGTCGGGTTTTGTCGACTTAAACGCAAAGATAAGAGACCATCCCGCTGTGGAAACACTCATCACCAAGAAAGTCAAGCTTGAAGCACTGGAATCCATTTGGACTGACATCATTTTGAATTATCTTTTGTACTAGTGATAGGAACCTTGTAATTTGATCAATAAACGATGTATGTTTTGTTAAAATATTCAGTGTTCCTTATTGTATTCATTAGTACATTCAGTGTAAGAAGAAGCCATTTACTTTGTGGTCTAGGATCTGAGCTTGAAGAGGTCACTGGAGACTCAGGAGTGAGTTCAGGAGCATGAGCCATAGAATTATTAAGAACATCTGTTGAGTTGTCTTGTTCAGGTTGGGGTCCACGAGTCACAGGTTCCTGAACATTTGGTTCAGTGTTACCTATCCCAGCAGGGACTGATTGATTATCAATGAGTTCACTGACAGTTGGTTGTGACAGATTGTGAGGCAAGACATAATATGAGATGTCGGCATCGACTTGGTATGAGGAATTGAATTGATGTTATACTCATCAATAGGATATCTTGATGAGTTATCAATACCTATATCCTCCATCGAGGTGTTGGTAAACCCGATGCTTTCGAACTTTCATCAAAGGTGACATGAAAGGTTTCCTTAACTTTTGTCTCCTTGTGTTAAATACCACAAGGCTTTGGAGATCGGTGAGTAACCTAGAAAGTATCCATCATCGCCTTTAGCATCAAATTTGCCTAGATGATCCTTGTGGTTATGAATAAAACAGGACATCCAAACACATGAAAGTAGGCGATATCGAAGTCTACCTTTGAATATCTCATATGGGGTTTTGTTATGTCTTTTGACAATGATTGACTGTTTTGAGTGTAACAGTCGTCTTGATCTTTAGTCAAGAAATGCTTTGAGAGGGTGAGCCATTTAACATGGTTCTTGTAGCCTCAATGAGAGTTCTGTTTTCCTTTCAACCACCCCATTTTTTCAAGGGTGTAGGAGATGAAAAGTTTTGGAGATTCCTTTTCATCACGAAACTCTCAAGCTCATCATTTCGAACTCGCACCATTGTCATCCCCGATTTGTTTAACAAGAATGTCATTACGGTTTTCAATGTTCCCGATGAATGACATTATTGTGTCACCGCTGACTCTTTTGGAAAGAAAGTATACCCAGTGTATCTTGAAAACTCATCAACAATGACAAGTGTATACTTCTCATCTTGGATTGATCTAGGACTGACAGTCCAAAGAGATCCATATGCAAGAGGTGAAGGCAACTTTGATGGAGAAATTTTGTTTTGTTTTGAAAGATGCTCTTTGATGTTTGCCTTTTTCACAGGCTGAGCATGGTTTATCTTTTGCAAAAACCGGTGATGGTAAGCCAAGGACCTTGTTTTGTTTTGCCAGGCTGTTGATGTTTTTGAAGTTTAATTGAGAGAGTCTCTTGTGCCACAACCGGTTGATAGTTTCAGTGGCTTTGGCAAAGAGACAGGTTCCATCTTGAGAAAGAGTAGACATGTCTAAGACATAAACATCATCTCTTCTAGGAGCTATCAAAACAACTTCTTTGTTGGCATTGAAAATGCTACCTTGTTTGTCATTGAATTGCACAATGTACTTAGCATCACATAGTTGACTGACACTGATGAGATTGTATTTGAGACCATTGACATAAGCTATTCTAGAAGACTATTCCATTGCAGTTCTCGAACCGTAACCTTCAAAGTGGGACATGATGAGTTATCACCAAATACTACCTTGGGTCTGGTTCCTTTACCTACTTGTGCGGATACTCTTTTACACCGGTCATGCTTCTTGAGCATCAACTGCCTAGATGCCAAATAGGCTCCTGGCGTGTCTCTGCACAAGTAGTAAATCGAATTAGTTTCTCTTAGTGACCCACTTCTTGGTGGGCTTGGGTCTCAAGGTCTCTTTGAATTTGGCAATCGACTCATGGTCGGTGGTTGAGTGCATTGTGCTACCACAAGTTTTACATTGGGAGGCGAGGATGACTCGGTGACTTTGGGTTGCTTGGAACTTCTCCATGCATGGATGACCTTGTCATCTTGGGATGTCTCATGAGTCAGTATTTCCATAAATCTCACGGCATGTGTTCATGAGACAACATCCCGATGATGATCATTGAAGCCACAATGTGGGCAAAGAAGAAAGGGTTTAGCTCTATGTTTGTGGTGATTTGGAGGATGAAGCATACCGATGACCAACTTTGGTATAGTTTGCTTCATGAGTGAACTTACATATTGTAAGTGATCGAAGTTCTATGATCATCCTTTTGCGGGTCATACAAAAAGGATTCTATAACATTGTCGTGGTATGACTAGTATAGTGGCATAGATCACACTTACGCTTGGATTTGGGGTTTGACTTAGACTTTGAGGAACTAGAGGAAGGCGACTTTGTCTCCTTGATTGATTCAGGACTTTTCAATGGATTCCATCTTTTCGTTAGCTTCCTCACAAGTTTAGTCGATTCTTGAATTTGGTGCCTTGATGGGAGTCAAGGATGTGGGAGTCTCGGTGGGAGTAGACTCTTGTTGAGTTGGTTTTTGGCCTTTTAGGATGGTTCTACCAAGTCCGACCTTTCCTTTGGTGAATGAGGATTGGTGCATTGGAGTAAGCTCGGAGCTTGAAAGCGGCACCACGAAGAGGTTTCGGGGGTGGAAGCATTGCATTAGACTACCTTGGACTCAATGTGTTCGGTCTCTACCTGCACATCGGGAGTCCAAGCATGCTCTTAAGAGCTTGACTCTCGTGCTCTAGAATTCTTCAGTCGAAATTAGGAAGCTTACTATCGGGATTAACCCGATCAATCCAATCACCGGGCTTGGGACTAGTCAACATCTTGGTAATCATACCACGGACACAAATGGCTTAGGATCACGGTCTTTGTTGAGAGTCGGGAAGTTGATCTTCACCTAAGACTCTCTTCTTGCTCTGGGGCTCCCACAACATCAAGAATATCTTGAACCTTTTTGAGTTCGCTCTTGAAGAGCCCGATTTCTTTTAACTAGTTCAATGTTTTGAATTTGCAAAGTGATGACCTCAAGCTTAGCTTGTTTTAAAAGCGCAGTTCATCCCTACACTTATTCAATTCAAAGCTTAGCTTGTTGTATTTTGAAAAAGATTCGCCTTTGCTCTTCTACGAACTTAAGGTCAATATTAAGATAATTCATATAAGGCGCCAATCGAGTCATCATCTATAGAAAGTAAAATATTTACCTTCTTCATTGTGATATTGACCCATTCTCCATTTCTTGCATGATTCTTTCCAACAACTAGCTTGTCCTCTTCTCGAGAGGGCCATCGATTCAATCGACATGCACCATTTCATCATCGATGACACGGCTCTTCATCTCGGTCGAAGGTTTCAACAACAAGGCCTTTGTTTTACCACGCATGATTTAACGGTTTGTGTTGTTTCGAGGGTCTCAAGCAATGCTAGCTTAGCTTTGGCTTTCTTGTATTTAGCTTCAAAATCCACAGCTTTGTTTTGATCGATTTGTTTTGAAAATTTTGATGAGATTGATAGATCTTTGGTTGAAATTTGCTAAAGCACGAAGACCGATTAGACCACGATGGTTTGTAAGAGGGTTCGAAATTGTTTTGAAAAATGCTTTTGCAAAATGGCCTCTTTATGACACTTAAAGCATTCGGTGTCTTGATTGCTTTTAGCAGCTTGAAAACCTTTGTTTCTTTTATAAACCTTGAGAGTTAGCAAGGAGTGCCCTTTCACGAAATTCATTGTTCGGGTCATTTAGGTACTCCTCATGATCTCTCATCGGCTCATCATCCGAGTTTTCTTGGAAATCTTGAACCACATTGTTAGAAAAGCGGTTGATATTGGTGATGAGGTGGTGGTCGTGACTTCTTGACTTCTTGAGACTTCTTTAAGTCGGTATCGTGCATTGATGAGGTTTTCCTCATAGACAAATTTCCCATAAATTTCGTGAAGCTCAAGATTACGGATATGATTAGCATTCCTAAGTCACGATAGAAATTCAACCACTTCTCGGGAGACTATTGACAAAACCAACATTGATTTCATGTTTGGACAACATAACACCATCATTTGACAGTTCATTTAAAAGAGTTTTGTAACGGGTGTAAGTTTGAGATAGAGTTTAGGGTCCTTAGCCACGAAGGTATTATACTCAAGTTTCGGTCCATAATCCTATTTTCCTTGGTATCGGATGGATCTTCATGACTATGAACCGTGTCATCCTGTGTTTGTTTGGCCGTACTACGACTTATAACCGACTCCATAATATCGTAAGGAAGACAAGATATTATGATACTTTTGAGCCTTTGGTCTGGTTGACCACTCTTCTCTCATCCCGAGTCATCGAGCTTCGTGTTTAGGCAAACCTTGACGGTCTTTGGGATAAATGGACCTTCATTTATACACTTGATATAATAAGGTTCCATCTCAATCAAATAGCAAAGCATACGCTTTTCCATTTGTTGAATTTACCAACTTCAAGTCAGGGGCAACAATTTGAATAAGCTCTACCTTTTTATCGACTAGTTGGGGTACATCAATTTCGACCATTTTAAGGATCACGATTTAAAAGCGTTTAGGCGGCGTAAAAAATAGTTTTATAATCGACCTTGCTCGATACCACTTGTTGTTCCCTATTCACTATAGTATAAAAATAGTTTAAGTAAAGTAAACAAAACTAATAGTGAATCAATGACCGAAAAGATATAAAATAACACAAGAGTAATTTTCAACGTCATATTCTTATTAGAAGTGAATCAAAAGAATACGTTACCCTAGTACTTGCGAAACGGTACTAGGGATTGAAATGACAAAGTGTTTGCAACTCCTCTCTAATCTCGGTGAGTCTCGAGCACAACTACAAATACCCAATGAGCTATCTCGGGATTAAGTTATATTTGGAGGAGTGAAAGATGGCTTGCGATGTATGTGTGTTTTTACAATTCACAAGCAACCTTTCACTCCATCTCTTATGCTATTTATACAAGTATGAGTTTTAACTCTTTCCTAAGTGACAAACCGAAAATTTTGGTCTCTGTTTAACGACTATATTAGGTAAAGGGACCAAGTCACTTTCTTCATGTCGATCTTGATCTTCGAGCCTTAAAGGAAAGTTGACTTCTTGAAGATAAGTACTCCGTCTTTATTGCTTCAAGCATAACCGTTTTGTCCCCCATTCTTGATCTTCATAGTCTTGGTCTTAGTTTGTCTCGAGTTTGTAGTTGGAGAGGAGTTTGAGGGATTCGATGAAGTTATTGTCATCACTTCTTGAATCCACCATCTTCTTCTTGACTAAGTCTTCACCCTTTAAGTTCCGCCTTCTCGGTGGAGAGACTTCTATGTCTCTTCTTGAGCTTCTGAAGATGGCTCAGCGAGACTATGCACTCGATGACTGTTAGTGTTTAACGGTCTAAGCACTTAGGTTATTTTCTATTCAAATCCTAGATTAAGGGGTTTGGGTATTTACTGAACCCAACAATACTAAACTTTGCAAAATACATAACAATGACTCTTTAAACTTGGTAAAGAAGTTGGTTCTTGATTTAGGGGCATTCCAAACCTATAACAAATGATGGAAATGAGAAGCTCGTTACCTAACCCGCGAGCTACACCATTTTAACCCATTACGCCCCATTTATCATGTACATGGTCTTATCTTGCATACCTACAAAATAGAAATCGAGAACAAGAAGTCTATAAGACTTAGTGAGATAACGAATCAGATTAAATCATAAACCGAACATAAGCATGATGTTTGAATAAGTATATATAGTACTATTCGACTACATGAATCATAATATTAACTAACTACAATAACACTACATCGACTTATTAAATACATGATACACCATGTTCTTGACCAGTACATAAGTATCTTGAGTGCATAGTCGATCGCATAACTAAGCACATACTTAGTGCTGGTGACTAAGTACATAAGCACATAGTGAGTCGTAAAGCACATCTTGTTGAGTGCATAAGCACATCTTGTTGAATGTATATGCACATGTTGAGTGCATAAGCACATCTTGTTGAATGTATATGCACATGGATGAGTACTTATAGTACTATCTTGGTGAGTACATAAGCACATCTTGTTGAGTACTTATAAATTTGAATACATAACCGACGAGCCATATAAGCATGTTAATCATCCATATAGGATGTCTGAGTTCCGATTTTTGAACATTCACTATTCTAAAGCTCGATTTTCCCTTAAGGAGGTCTATGTTCCAACTTTGTCTGGAACACATGTGTGATCACATAACTGACTATATACTGATAGTACTAAATACATTGAGTAATGCATAAAGTACCATTCTGACTAATTAAGTGCATAAAGTACTTGGCGCCCCATAAAACCTGCATAAGCATATACCTAATAGAATCTGACATGCATATATAAACGCATTGCATGCCAGAAGTGTATGAAGCATTTTGCACACATTACTATACGCATATAACATTCATATATAATTTAAGGTTAAACTAACTACTTAGGCTTGACTACAACATGATACTAAGCTGAGATGGAGCTGAAACTAAGCTGAATATAGAAACTAAGCAATAATATGGTTACGAGATTAAACTAAGACATGATACTAAAATTGAATTTATTACTAAAATTGTACTATAACATAAACCAAGGCTGAGCTATAACTTGATAGTATAGCTGAACTATAATATAAAGATGAACTACTGTAAAAATAATGTTGAGACCGTTATGGTATATAACTAAGTTTCGCTATAAATAATACCGAGGTTGGGCCACAACATACTATTGAGTAAGACCAATCGGGTCTAATTAATACTAATTGTGGCCAAACAGTCAACATGATAATGAATATGGCCAAACGGATCAACATGACAGTTAATATGACCAAACGGGTCAACTTGATACTTAATATGACCAAACATGTCAACTTGGGTCAACATAATGCTTAATATGACCAACGGGTCAACTTGATACTTAATATGACCAAACATGTCAACTTGGGTCAATTGATGCTTAATATGACCAACGGGTTAACTTGATACTTAATATGACCCAACGGGTCAACTTGATACTTTATATGACCAAATAAGTCAACATGATACTTAATATGACTCAACGGGTCAACTTGATACTTTATATGACCAAAGAGGTCAACATGATACATAATATGACCCAACGGGTTAAGATGATACTAAATATGACCAACAGGTCAACATGATACTGAATATGACCACACGGGTCAACATGATACTAATATGACCCAACGGGTTAACATGATACTAAATATGACCAACAGGTCAACATGATACTGAATATGACTCATTGGGGCAACTTGATGCTGAATATGACCTTACGGGTCATCATGATACTAATATGACCCAACAGGTCAACTTGATACATAATTTGCATCGTACTTGAGATATAGTAAGGCATATATATATACTAAACACGCTTAATCTACTAAACTTGTTAACTGAAAATCCATTACTCACCTGGGCGGTATAATGCAAGATGAATAATTGTGAATATGCCTCGAACACCTATATCATGATAGATGCACACGTACAATGTTAACACATAAAAACTAGGCATGAATAAAACATGATAATGCAAATATAAGTGCAACTAAGCACACATAAACTAACTATAATGCATAAATTCATAAACTAGTTATGGCATAAATCTCGCCAAACATGCACTACTATACTTGCGAACTCGATCTAAGCTAACCAAATCTTGTCACGTGGTTCTATACTTTCATAACATGAATTATAACCATATGAGCTGAGAACATAAGCTATCATAGCATATAATCACCCGGGACTTGTAAAAACATGTTATCATGTCGTAATTATCAAAACACTTAACAAAGCGTTTGCTGATTTTCTGCAGCAGCCTATAAATGCATCATTTTAACTCACTTAACTACTTAAACAGGTCATGAGGATATTTTTTCCATGAAAATATACTATTTTCCCTTTCCGAAAAGGTATGGCACGCTCCCAACGGAGCTACGATCTATCCGGTATGAATTTTTTAAGTTCGGTTTCTTTGCACATTTCGGATCGGCCGTTCTTTGTACCAAATCACGTTTTAGACCAACAACTACTAAATGAGTAAAACTTTATGAATAACAACTGAATTAGACACCTTAGGCTTTCAAGAAAGTCGACCATGATTCAATCCGAGCTTCTATCAATTTTACATGATTTTCAAACATGACTAATCATTCTTTGAAAATTTCACAACTTATTTAACATCATAGATCACATAAAGGGGTGTTTGGTTCAGCTCAATAGTCAACATAAACACCTATTAAGCATCATAAATTGATCATTAACATAATCCCATCATAATCCCTAATAATCATATGCATAACCCTTGAATCATAAACCATGAATTTATCACATAATCATGTAAAACACTTACTAATCATAACCTCATAGCTTATATTCATGTTTAAACATATAATTCATCACTTACCTTGAATTGGTGATAAACCTTAAGAACATGTTGAAGCTTCATAATTAATCAAACCTTCATATCCTTTGCTTCATCTTAATTATATATTAAAATCTTGTCTTGGATCATGCTTTTAAAGAGGATTCTTCAAGGTGAAGTAATATGTTTTTTTTTCTGTGAATCGTAATTGAGAGAGGGAGGGATAATTATCTGAACCGACTTTTATTAAGATAAGTTCATGAGTATTTTGGTAATTCCTACTAAGTTAAGCACTTGACATAATTAGTCCCCTGTAGTTAGGATGTCTTGCAAACTGGGTCGTATATTATTTACATATCAAGTCCCCGTTAACTATATATTAATACCGTCAAGGTTGGGCTTCTATATTTATTCCACTAAAATACTAGATGTAACCAATAGGAATTTAAGATAAATTCGCTATTATTTTCTATAAAAATCGGGATGTTACATATATAAGGGATCCGACCCGTTGTGATGAAGGGATTCAGGAGGATAAATCAGTTTTGAGTGTTTGGTGTATCATTTTTTTACTTGTTCTTTTACTTGTTTTAAGTTAGATTTTGATTAATGATTTTAAGGTAGAAACTGTGAGAGAAGTTTAAGGCGAGAGTTTTAGATAATGAATGGGCGAAAGATAGTTCAAGACGAGAAAGTAATTATATTCCATTTACTTTAATAAATGACAACATAGAGGTTTAGGATAAAGAAGAGATACATGAGAAGAGACAAGTTTGTCGTGATTAAGAATAGTGAAAATGATGATGTATAAAGAAAGACGTAGTAAGTTATATTGGTGTTGTCTCCATTTCTTCTTTTGATGATGAGAGATTATAGAGCAAAAATATTTTAAGTGATGGAGTTTAAGAAAGATTAGAAGGAATACTATTCCTGATGATATGACGAGTGTGGCAATAGAAGTAGTAGATTAAGAAGAGAATTGATGATTATCACAAGTGTGATTGGAATGATGATTTAATACTTGTAAAACGTTTCCTTGTGTTGACTAATGTAAAACCCTCAAAACCGGGTTACAAATTTTACGTCTATTTTGAATTTTAACATGAGTAAATGAGAATTTAGAAACATTACATTATGTTATATATATGAATTAATTATTAATTACCTAAGTGTTTATTTAATTAAAACTATATGATAAAAGTTTACTAAATAAGAAAATTAATACACTAATTAAGGGTATTTTAAGGTTACACTACTTAAATAATAAAGGGATAAATACTAATTTACAATTTACCATAAATAAAAAATAATCACCCCAAATTAAACCCCCCAAATCACTTAAATAATAAAGGGATAAATACTAATTTGTTTCCCCCTGAGTCTTTGTCCCCTAGTGGCCCTTCAAGCACTGGTGGGATTTTCCCAGTTCTATCCTTAGGAACCGTGGAAGGCAATCTCGTATCAGTGGGTTGTTTGTTTCCCCCTGAGTCTTTGAGATCAGTAGTTGTGCCTTCAGACAAACGTTATGATGTGCGAATGCCCTCATCAGGCGTGGAAGGCGCTCCCCTACCAGCGGGTCGTATGTTTTCCTCTGGATCTTGGGAGTAGTAGTTGAGACCAAGGACACAGATTGTGATTTGTTAGTGCCCTTTGTTGCCTCAGGGGGTGGTGGAACTTGGTCTTTCTTGGGTGGTCTTTTAGATGGGTTTTTTCCTCTTTTGAGGAGGTGATCCTGAAGCCACAGGCCCTGTGACTTGGGTAAGGTTGGAGTCACAGTCCGAGTCTTCCCTTTCTTCTTCTATTTAGAAGGGAGAGGTAGAGACACTGTGATACTCACTGGGTACCCGCCGCCGCATTGCGCTGGTACCCTTCTAATAGACATAAAAATCAAATAGGAAATTTAGCATGAAGTTTAATGCTATGATTTAAAAGATAAAGTAGTTTTGCTATTCAACATGAAGTGCTATGATTCCAATGCACTATAGATATTTAACCATTAGTCTCAAGAACTAAATCCGATTGAAAAAATAAAAATTAGTCTCAAGTAGTGAGATGGTGTTGGTGCTCTTTTAGGTGATTGTGTATGATTTTTCTTGTTCTTACCAACTTATGCCTCTATCTTTTGTGTTTTGTAGGAGTTGGTGCAGCCGTGCATGGGCTAGGGGCTTGTGAGAAACGGTGACGGTTGATGCTTGATAAATGATAACTCAATGATACATAGTAGAATGCATTACAAGAAAAATACCTGTATAATATTCAGTTGTATCTATGTTTATATGTAAAATAGGACATTCATGGAGAATGTCCTGAATACTCTAAATAGTTAATGCAACTATCAATGGACTAATCTTTAATCATAAATCGATAATTGAAAGGTGTTTCAGACCTGTGAGACTACTCTTGATGTGGTAGAGCTCAAATGTGGGTGAGCTTATAAGCTAAATACTTAAAAATCATAAGCACATTAAAAAAGCTAAGCCGAACACACCCTAATTTCTTATGAATAATATAATTATTGTACGGGGTTATATAATAGAAAATATTGTGTCTTTCCATTTCATTAAAACCGATAAGAGGGCAAACTAAATTAGAACATAATGTGGGAAGCTTTTTTGAAGTGGTGATGTGAATAAGAACACCATAAAAAGACTTTGTACAAAGAAGTAGTGAGTTGTTTAATTTATGGTTGTCAAGCATTTAGTACACTTTGTGATGATCTTTGACCCGCTTCCCTTTCAGCATTAGATATTAAAAATAACTTAAATTGGCCCATTTTTATCTAAACAGGTCGAACGTCCTCTAGAATTGATTTAAGTACTGACATGTCTCCTTTTCCATTAAAAACGTTCTCAATTTGCCAACGTCATGTTTTTGTTAGTTGTTTAGTTTACAAGGTCTTTCGATTGACTTGCAGAGTTGAAAGCAGGGGCGGATCTACAGCTAGAATAGACTTGCATACCCTGTGAAACCTCCTTGTAATGTAAAAAATATTGATTTTGCTGTGAAACCTCCTTGTAATGTAAAAAATATTGATTTTGTGGCTTTTATACATGAATTTATGAAGAGTGCATACCCACTGAAAATGAGGTGCATACCATGAGCCAACCGAATTCTCTATATGATGGAAAAGACAAATCCAAAATGAAGGAAAAAGATAAAAGAAACCGTCACCTGTAATTTAGGTTTTTTTTTCTGTAAATGATGGAAAAGGAAGAAGAAGGGTCTGAATTTTTGAAAGGTTTTTACCTTTTTTTTAACTTGTTCTATTAGAATAGGCCCATAAAAGCCCGGTTTCACTTGCAATGTGAATCTACACAAATACCAAGCCCATTTACACTACATATATTACATGTTAGAATTTTGTTTATGATATAAAAAAGTTTCAATTATGGGAAGCCGGTAGAAAAACCCGACCCGAAAATTCATAGTTTTTTTACTAGAGAGTGCACACCTTACCGTGAATTCCTAGATCCGCCACTGGTTGAAAGGCATATGTTATCACACAATGTTGGAAAGTAAGTACTTACTAAGTAGTTTTGGAGGTGCTTCCATGCGCCTATGAATATTTTATCTTATAAGTAGACAACAACCCATTTAACAAACACATCAACCATATTGTAGCAATATGTATACTATAAAGAACCAATGTCAAGTATAAGTTTTAAATAACTTATATATTATTGTTGATACAATATAAGTCTACGGCAGTCAAATGATGTACTCTTTTAAGTAATGGAGATAATAACAATTTCCCACATCTAAGCAAGGGTCAAAAAAGTTGGGTCAACTCGACTATACCCTTTTGACACCGCTACTCACTAGTAGTATACGATATTGCAAAGGGAAAACAAAAGTAGACCTATAGGAGGTATATTAGAAAGTTGCATAATTATAGCATTATGCAACATATATGCCGGCCAAGAAAATTTGCCGGGAAAAGACTGAGGAGAAGATTTGCGAAGTTTTTAAACGTTGTTAGAATCTCAAGTGTCGATATATATATATATATATATATATATATATAGTATGGAAAAGGATCTCTCGTGTTCAAATGAGCATAAGAGGTCATGTTATGTTTGGTGTAACTGTACATTTAAATAAAATAAAGTAAATCTTTTATAATAGTAATGTACAATCACATCAAGTATAATATGACCTCTCGTATTCATTGAACGTGAGAATCTTTATACATGTAGTATAGCACAGAGACCTTAATTCTATAGTATTTTATTGCTTAACCCAACTAACATTTCTTCATAGCCCAAATCCGAAATCTTCATTTTAATATGAAAAAGTACGGTCCAAAAAAAAGTGGTCGGCGTGGGTTAAAAAAAATATATATTACGAAATAGCCTCCGAATTTCTTATTATTTATGACTTTTTTATACAACAAACTTTATTTATCGTGTAGCTTATAGATACCTCACGATTTCTTGAATAAAAAAAAAAAAAAAAAAAAAAAAAGGCCAAAAAAGTCTCTCGATAACGAACAAAACGAGCACAATAATGATATGCCTTTGACATACGTACGATTTTATAAAAATTGTTGAAGTTTAATATCTATATATAGTTTTAAATAAAAAAAACTTTCAAAATGCACCCTTAACCTATCAAATAACTTTAAAAATTCTCATAATTTTTTTTTATACTACAGTGGCCAAAGACGTCCAGTTTTATGAAAATTTTTATTATATATAAAGAAATTGGTCGGAACATTAGATTTATTGGTGTGTCTTTCTACTATCGAAAACAATCATGCGTCGCGTAGCAATGCAGATAAAACTACAACCCACACGCCCCCCGCAGAACCACTAACACTACAGTCGCTTCCAAACAATCTACCATCATCCTCACTGAACCCAATATCAAAACACCCCCCGCCGCATCGAGGCGGGTTCCAGTTACTTGTTATAAGTATGAAAGAGACGTGTAAAAAATATAATAGTATAATATTGGACTGGGCTTTTAAATTGTATTAGTATAACTAATTATGTAGAAAATGGACCAAGTCCATCACAACCCGAAGTCTAGTCCATCTCACGACCCATGAGGCTCAACAGTCCAATATAGGACATATATATATATATATATATATATATATATATATATATATATATATATATATATATATATATATATATATCCTCTCTAGCTAAGGAGAGAGTGAAAAGTGTCTTCATTTTGTAACGTGTGTTTTGAAGGTGAAAAAAGTTCTCTCACTAAAAGATTACACCATTTTCACTATCTTTATCTCTAAGTTCTTTTCTTTATCTTTCTCTCAAAAATGCATCATATAATCATCTATGTGTGTTCTTGATACTTAGTTTGAATCCTACGAAAGTCTTTGTTTGTGACCGTGGTTTTTTTTTCTTGGAGAGATTATGTTGGTGGTAGTTCCCAAGAACAGGATTAAGACAATCAGTAGCAATTGCAATACCACAAGGTGGTTACCGGATATCACTTGGAATCGTGTGATCACTTTCCAACGTAAACTATTCGACTCTAATGCCTGGGTATCACAAATATCTACTTGGGATAAGGCCAAATGTATGTTATTGAATTAGGCACAAATCAATAACCATTTGTTTTCAAGTGTTCAAGCTTTCAGTTTGTTTCTGCTGGTTGTATATCTTTTTCTATGTTTCATTCTGATGAATACCATCTCTATTTATAGTAGAAAATACTCACTCCTAATCTATGGACATTATGAATGATTAACGGCCAATTAATCACCCATAATAAGCCTCCATTATCATTGAAATAGTGGTTACATGACCAATTAAACGTGGTCATAAGCGCACATAACGACCCAATTGAATGAGTCAAAGTCATACAAATTAATCACTGCAACACTACGGTAGGAACCATTACACTAGCGGCGGGAACCAAACACTACCGGCGGGAACCATCGGCAGGAACCATTACACTAGCGGCAAGAACCATAACACTACGGTAGGAACCATCGCCACTACATTATCGAGTAACCTAACTACCATTACAAACCACTATTGAGTCAGGGTGTTCAGGGACCTCATGGGTGTACACTCCGTACCTCCTTACCCAAAACCAGTTGTGAACTAATCCCACAAGTGCACTAAGTTTTCCAACAATCCTCCCCAAATTTAGTTCACTTCCTTTGCAAGAAAAACAAACATCAAACAAAACATGTGCATAAACGAAAATATCCTGAGGATTGAATTTCCATCTTAGTACATTACACATTCAAATATTCGAGAATCAGGGTGTTCTAAGAATTGAACCCTTCAACCCATTTAAATCCTGAAGAGAAAATACTTACAAGTTTTCAAACACTTAAAAGCTCCTGACACTTTACAAGCCATGTGTCCATATCCAAATTCATAAATGTTGTAAGATTTAAAAGTCCAAAAGCTCCCTGAAGCGGCAAAACTTCAACATTTACATAGGTGGTTCCTCTTTATTCATGCTCATGCCAAGCACTTTTCAAAGAAATTAACCATTAAGTAAAGACGCATCCTCCTTTTCATTGAGTTATGATTGGGATGTAAAATAAACATGTGCTCCAAATCCATCGAATGTTCAACTTTCCACATTGAACTCGGCTCCCAAGTTTCCTCGGAGAGGATTTAGGTGTCCTAGCATTCGATGACTAAATTAGACTTAAATCCATCCCTTTAGCGACTTTATAATCAAGTCTCTAGCCAATCCCTTCGTCAAGTGATCAACTAAATTTTGTTGAGATCTAACAAACTCTATAGATACCACCCATTCATGATAAGCTCACGAATCATGCTATGTCGACACCTAAGTGTCTAGACTTACCATTGTACATCCGGCTATAAGCCTTAGCCAATGTAGTCGCACTATCACAGCGGATAGAAATGGGTGCTATAGGTTTGAGCCACAATGGAATCTCAAGAAGCAAGTTTTCAACCATTCACTTCTTTACCGCTACTAAGGCCACAAATTGATTCCATTGTTGAACGGTGATGCAAGTTTGCTTCTTGGATGCCCAAGAAATTGCACATTCACCAAATAGGAATACCCGACCGGTAGACGAATTGTCTTCATGTTCTTGATCCAACATGCATCGGTATATCCTTCCAACATCAAGGATAACCAGTATATGAGACTATAATCCATAGTTCTCTTGGATACTTCAATACCCTCTGAATCGCTTGCGTTGATGAGCACTCGATTACTAGTATACCGCTCGGTTTACCAGCTGCAAAAGCAATATCGGTCTTGTACAAGTCATGGCATACATCAAGCAGCCAATTACCCTAGAATACTCAAGTTGAGATACAACCTTGCTATTATTAGGCATCAGCTTCTCACAAGTATCCATGGGTGTACTAACATGAGCACAATCAAAGTAATTGAATTTTCTCAACACCTTCTCAATATAATGAGACTGGGAGATATAAATTATTTTACTTTCATGTTTAATCCTTATACCAATGATAACATCAGCCTCCCCCATGTCCTTCAATGAGAACCTTGATGACAAAAATTCCTTTGTCGTCAACTGATTTTAGTCGGTACCAAAATCAACATGTCATCAACATATAGACAAATGATGACTCCTTTACCGTTCATAAAATTTGCTATATCGCATTTTTCAAACGGTTAAGAACATAACCACTAGACAAAACCACTTCATCATTTTTTGATGCCATTGCTTAGGTGCTGCTTTAGTCCATAAAGAGACTTAATCAGTTTACACACCTTGTTTTCATTGCCAGGCAAGATGAAGCCCTAAGGTTGGTTCATATAAACCTCCTCATCCATTTCACCATTTAAGAAAGCTGTTTTCACATCCATCTGATGAATAATCAGATTGTGAATAGATGCCAAAGCAATCAGTAGTCTTATGGTACTTGATTCGTGCCAAACCGTCAAGTTATCTCACACAAGCTAGCCACTTGTGAATGACTAACCGTAAGAAACTTAAAACAGTTCGGACACGGATTCGCTGATAATGAAGGCTTAAGGGTATGTGTATGGATAAAACCTCAATATCGATATCAAAATAATCACGAAGATAGATTCAAAATTCCTTTAGGAAAAGAATAATAAATCAAATCCGTGTGTGATCGTTAATACGGATTAGTCAACCGAATCGTTTCCCAACGAAAGTGAATTATGAACGTCGTTATTGGTTTGGAATTTAATGCTCGATGTTTTGATTTGTGATTTGATTGATTCTATAAAACTACGGGAATAGGGAAAGCATATAGGATTAAAATCTATGGGAAAACCTAAGAACTAAGGCAAACTACGCAATTCTACACTAAAACGCAAATACGGAATTACAACGAAACGCGAATAAAATGCAATTACGTCTAATCTAAATCCTAAAAATAACCTAAAATTACTTTTACTGTAAAAATGATATTTGAAAACTATATATGAATTAAAACTAATTTTTAGGAATTTTCTTGAATTAATTAGAATTAAAAACTAATTTTAACTATTAAAACTAAATTAAAATACTAAAAATTATGAAAATTAAAGGGAAAATTATGAAACTACTTTCTAAAAATCTAAAATAACATAAGAGAATTTTCAAAACTATTTTTTATTTTTACGATTATTTTTCTATTTTTATGAATTTAAAACTATTTAAATCTAATTTAAATTGTGAAAATACCAAATAAAAGGGAAAAATAAGGAAAAATATTTTTATGCTTTTATATTTTTCTTAAACTGGGAAAATTGAAAATTATTTTTGGAACTTTTTCTTAATTATTTGCAATAAAAGCTATTTAAAATGACTAAAACTATTTTAAATAGAGAAAATAGCAAACAATGACCAAAAATTATGAAAACTCAGGAAAATTCTAAAATATTAATCTAAATCTATGAAAAATAAGAAATCTATAGCTTATGTGTAAGAAATAAGGGCTGCAATACAAACTGATATGAAATAAGCTAAAGAGAATAAGCAAACAAGTGAATTAAACTACCAAACAGTGAATGAAGCTAAGTTATGCTAGAATAAGCTAATATTAACTAATTACACCTAATCCTAACAAGCTACAAGCTCTGTCTATTGATTTAAGCAAACTAACTAGTCTAGCCAAACAGTTTCTGACCCCTACTGTTTGAGCTTATCCAAATGCTTATCAGAAGATCTAAGGTGCAATCCAGATAAGCATTCCTTAAGACCACCTAGCAAGATATAACTAAGCCAATTCTCAGGCTCTAACTCTTTGAAATGAGTCCAATGCAAAGTCTGCAAGTTTGCCTGATTCACACTCAGTTCTGCTGAGTGTGAACAGGGCAAAATAAGCTAAATTGAACAGCTGATTTGGAGATTAAAAGGACTTGATAAGATTTAACAAAAAGCAGTTTCCAAAATTAGACCAGTTGAATATTGATTAATCAAAATTTGAAACACTTTTACTCGAGGAATGAATCAATGATTCATCATCAAGTTGATGAAAAACCGATTTGACGATTGACTATTTATGACGAGTTTGAGAATTTGACCAAAATGAATTTTGACACCAAATCATGAACTGAGATTAATGTTTTTAGCTAAAACAAAGTTACCAAAAGCTAGATTACTAAATTCTAAACCTAAATCTGTCTTTTGATCTTGAACAAATCCAACAGTTATGTATATTGAAACTGATCAAAAGTATTTTTGACTATTGAAGATCAACTACTATAAACTCAGACCTAAATGACTATCTATAACCTAAATGAACATGTATCCAATACTCAAAACTGATTTACTATCTTCCACCACAGATTAACAAGCAAATCCAAACACTAGTTATCTAGACAGTTATGCAATCTACTCTATCAAATCTATAAATCAAGCTCAATAGCAACAAATAACTATTATCCAACAACTAAAAGAGAACTACTGCATGCAATCAAAACAATATAAGCTAACAGATTAAGTCTAAGCTAATGATGCAGTTTAACATAAACCAAAGGATTAGATACTGAAACTTACAAATGTCCAGCTGATTAGCAGCTTATCACTGAACCAAAACAACACTAAACTACTCAGATCCAACCCAAATTCCAATTTGCATCACCCAAATCAGATCCAGAACCAGCAAATCAAACTTGTTCTTCATCAGTTGACTTTTGTTGACCAGATTTGTGAATTTGAGTGATTGATGATTTTAAAAAGCAATAAACTCACTCAAAGCTATTAAGAGCTTAGATGAGCTTATGTAACAGTAGCAAAAGCTTATGATAAGCTTAAAAGTAACTTTTTTATTTTTTTTTATGATTTTTTTCTGATTTTTTTGTATTTTTGAGTAAGATGAAAAATAAGCTAAAAACACATTATCATTAATGAAATAAGCATTAATCAAAGAGAATAAGCAGATTTAAGACATAAAAACTTAAAAAAAAACTTGAAATTGAAATACTGAATTTTATTAATTCTAAGAATTTGAGTACAAAATAGGAATTACAAAAACTTAAAACATTAAAATGAAAAATACACTAACTATGCTACTGAAATTAGAGAGATACATCCAATGTGAACGAAATGAGGGCCTATTTATAGCTGAGCTCCAAGGTCTTGGGAAGGATCTAGAAATCTACATTGTGCTTTCTCTGAGTCATTTACAGCCTTTAGATCATATCCCACATGTGTCCAATCCATTTCCACCTTAGGATCAAAATTTCCACGTATCTACAACCAATGGGAGAGCAGGGAGTGGCATTGAGCACACGGATTGGTGACATGGCACTGCGCACATGTCAGTGGTGTCAGATGAAAGTACAAGTATGCCCTTAATTGTAGTAATTATGCCCAATTGACCATGTGTAAATTCTAGGGTTCATAAGCCTGGGTAAAGGGGGGTAAATTTGGGCGCGGTGGATTTTTTTATATTAATTTGGTATTTTGACCGTGGATGTGGGCATTGACTTGGGTAAAAAATAGGATACGGGTTGGATATCTTAAAGAGTACCGGGTTAGTTTGTTTGGATATTGGGCTTGAACCGGGTTTTGAATGTTGGGCCGTGGTTTTAAACTAGACTTTGGACCTAGGATTTAATATAAACCCATAAGGTATATTAAGGACCAAATGTGTAAAACTGAAACTTCAAGGACCAGAACTGTAAATCTGAAAATGACTTTCAAGGATCATTCTTGTCATTCTCAAATAATCCAAGGACCAAACATGTCAGCTCTGAATCTTGAGGGATCATTTATGCCAAATACTCAAAGTTCAGGGACTGATCTTGACATTTCTTCAAACTTGATTGTAACTTCTAAAATCATCCTCGAGAATAAAATCTTCAAAATGCACAATCCGACCTTCCGGCTCATTTCAAACTCTCTTGATCTCTCGAGCTCGGTTTACGTCTGATTTGGCTTCTTTTCGTGTGTTTAACATATCCGTACACAGCACAAAGCACAAACTCAAGAAAACCACAAATATTAGCAATAAACGGCTCTTTCTTGGTTGTTTTGGGTCGCTTTGATAATGAAAAGGTATGTGTTTTAGCACATACCAAGATCGATCTGAGCCAGGGGCATAAGTATCAAAATAGTCTATTCGACTTTTGTTTAAAGCCCTGAATGACTAGTCTAGCCTTGAACTTTTCAATAGTTCCATCTACCTTCATTTTCCTTTTGAAAATCCATTTGCAACCCAAAGGTTTGCAACCTGGTGGTAGATCAACCAACACCCAAGTGTTGTTGCCCATGATGGAATCCATCTCATCATTTATTGCTTCTTTCCAGAAAGCAATATCCTGGGACTTCATTCCTTCTTCAAATGTCTTGGGATCATCCTCAACAATGAAGCAATAGGAGTATTGGTTAGAGACCTCATCCCTAGTTCCTTCAATTAAATATAATTGAAACTCAGGTCCAAATGACTTTGGATTCCTGACCCTTTTTCTCTTTCTGAGCATAGGTCCAGGTTGTTGAACCACAACCTCATCAGGGACCTCTGATGGTTCTTCATCAGGGTCCTCTGATACATCAGTGTCATGAGTTCTATTAGGAATCCTATGACTTGGTCTAGGGACCGATGAGAATCTATTCACATCAAAGTTTGCATCCCTTGATTCAATTATGGAGTTAATTGAAACATATTCATTAGGTTCAATAACATAGAACCTAAGCCTGGAATGCTCAACATATCCAACAAAGATGCAATCAATGCCTCTTTCACCCAAAGTTTTCACCTTTGGATCGTGGAGTCTTACAACATTTCTACAACCCCAAACCCCGAGATAGTTCAGGTTGGGTTTCCTTTTAGTCCGAGTTCATAAAGGGTAACTTTGTTCCTTTTATTGGGAACTCTATTTAATAAATAACAAGATGTTAACATAGCTTCACCCCAAAACCCTTGACTCGATCTTGAATAGGACAACATGAAATTAACCATCTCCTTGACACCTGTTTTCCTTCGAAATACCATTTTCTTGATGAGTATATGGAGCGATTGTTTCATGGATTATACCAACAGATCGAAAATACATAGTATCTATGTACTCACCTCCCTATCGATCCTTAATCTTTTGATCGGGACCCAAGTTGTAATTCAACTTCGCTTTTAAATACTTTGAATGTATCTAATGCTTCATCCTTAGTATGTAATAGATAGGCATAACAAAACCTAGAAGCATCATCAATAAATGTCACAAAATACTTCTTATTCCCCAAAGAGGGAGTGGCATGCAAATCACACAGGCCACTGTGTATTAGCTCCAATAGCTTAGTCTCACGACTAACACCCTGAAAGGGTTTCTTAGTTATCTTGGTCAACATGCAAGTTTTACATTTTTCAGTGTCCATGTCAAATGCTGGGATTAACCCATCTTTGGACATATCTAGCATCCTTTTATAGTGTACATAGCTAAGTCTAGCATGCCATAGGGTAGAGTCAGTCATGTCAGAGGTGGTCACAAAGGCTGAATTAACACTATTAGTGACAATATTAAGCCTGAACATTTGATTACATAAATAGCCAAAACTAATAAACACACCATGTTTAGACAAAACAAATTTATCAGATTCAATAACTTGTTTATATCCATGATTATTCAAAACACTACCAAACCAAGTTTTCCTTATATCGAGAACATGAATAACATTAAAAAATTTACAATCTTTCCGAACTAAAATTAAGATCTACACAACCATGACCATGCACCAAGGCTGTTGACTCATTTCCCATGTGAAGAACAAAACCATCATTTAGTGACTCATAAGTCTTGAACCAGCTTCTATCTTTGCACACATGAACTGTTGCACTAGAGTCAACCCACCACGCAACATCATCATCCTGCACATAATAAGATTCATATACATATGTAACATAATAAATCTGAAAAGACTTATTAAACATATTATGACCTTTCAGTGAGTTGGTAGAACCACCACTCCCTAAACCATTAGTGCTTGATACATTGGCTTTACCACCAACCTTAACACCTTTGCAATCCCTTTTAATGTGACCAGTTTTGCCACGTTTCCAACAAGTAGGTGTTGCCTTCTTGTTAGGATATGCCCTTGTGTTGTCATGATGTTTACGTTTGCCTTTGTTGTCATTGTACCTGGTGGAGTTATTATGCTCCACCATATTGACAACAGATGCACCGATAGCATTGCTACTCTTTGGCTTGTCATTATCCGCACCTTGAGAGATTCCTCAATGCGCAGATGACCGCCCAACTCAACGAGTTAACTCCTCCTTTTATGTTTCAAGGTATGCTTGAAATCTTTCCAAGAAGGAGGAGTTTGTCAATGACACAAGAGACCAAATAGCCTCATCCATGTGCATATTGTGTTGTGTAAACCTTCCAAGTATACCAAGAAGTTCATTGTATTGTTCCATAACGGTCTTGAATTAGTCATTTTGTAATTTGTGAAATTACTAACAAGGAACTTCTTACTTGATGCATCATCGACCATATATTTGGCATCCAAGAAATCCACGTTCTTTGGAAGATTCAAAGTTCGATAAATATCAAATAGAAATCGACATACCATTGAGGATTAGACCTCACGAAATGTAGTCATCATTCTCCCATTTGCTCCTCCTCGATCCGCTACACAGTAGCATCATCCCATCATCGTGAATATGAGTGGTTAGCACATACACCACGCTTTCATCTTTGGAAAGTAAGAAGTGCATCTTCTTCTGCCATCTCCTGAAGTCCACCCCTTCAAACTTGTCGAGCTTGGCAAATTTTGAAGCCATGTGTTTCATTGCAGCAGCAGCCATTGATTATCACAAATAGTTTACTTTGATTGTTGGTGGTAGTTCCCAAGAACAGGATTACGACAATCAGTAGCAATTGCAATACCACTAGGTGGTTACCGGATATCACTTGGAATCGTGTGATCACTTTCCAAAGTAAACTATTCGACCCTAATGCCTGGGTATCACGAATATCTACTTGGGATAAGACCAAATGTATGTTATTGAATTAGGCACAAATCAATAACCCTTTGCTTTCAAGTGTTTAAGCTTTCAGTTTGTTTCTGCTGGTTGTATATCTTTTTCTATGTTTCATTATGATGAATACCATCTCTATTTATAGCAGAGAATACTCACTCCTAATCAATGGACATTATGAATGATTAACGGTCAATTAATCACTCATAATAAGCCTCCATTATCATTGGAATAGTGGTTGCATGACCAATTAAACGTGGTCATAAAGCAGTCATAACAGTCAATTGAATGAGTCAAATCTGTTACAAATTAATCACTGCAACACTACCAGTAGGAACCATTACACTAGCGGAAGAACCAAACACTACCGGCGAGGAACCATCGATTTAAACCATTACACTAGCGGCGAACCATAACACCGCCAAAGATGAACCATCGATAACTACATTATCAATAGTAACCAATACTACCATTACAAACCACTATTGAGTCGGGGTGTTCGGGGACCTCATGGGTGTACACCTGCACTCCTCCTTACCCAAAACCAGATGTGAACAAATCCCACAAGTGTACTAAATTTTCCAACAAATTATAGAGAAGGATTAGAGACAAGATTCATTCGAGATATTCAGTATGTTGATCATAGAACTTAGGACCAAACTGAGGAACAAAGACAATATGTATAGACTATAGAGGATTGAATGAACGTCTTCGAAATCGTTTATATAGAATTGTTCATGACAAAATGTTTAATGTTGTTCGTACAAGTGGCAGACTTTAATTTTTGTAAACTGGACCAATTCATTTTGATTACATTATGATCATATTTACGGCCAATGACAACTTTGCAAAATTGGTACTATTATCTTTGTTTTGTGTTGGATGATATGAAGATATATGCCATTTGTTTAATAGACTAATTTATTTCTTTTTCTTCTATTTCTTCCAGCTCTTTGACCACATATATTTCATAATTTTAAATGTTAATTAGAAACATGTTCACCGATGCAAAGTTTTGTTTGAACCTTCCTTTGAAAGTTTGAAATTGGTACTCTCTTACCTTTTGTTAACCAAAGATATAAAGCTAAATAAAAGAACAAAAAGGACTTTCGGTATGGACAAGGAAGAAAATAGAGGACGTTAACAAAACTAGAGTTAAACCTGTAAAGTTAAACATATAATGGAAGTCAAGCACATAATCCTATGTCTTTCTTTTTTTTAAACGGCAAATTTAATTAAGACTACTAACAGGAGCTAGAAATTAAAAAAAAACATGATAAGGGTTTTTGAATCAATCAATCCAACTAAACGAAACTTTACATCTAAACTAACACCAACAAAAAAAACGAGACACCACATCTTCAAAAATCATCGCCTTTGAAGGATTCTTCAAACCAAAAATTCTCTTATTGAGAAAAGACCAAATATGTCACCACATGTCATAGCAAACTCCTTCAAAGACATGTTTGTACTTAATGGAGGGACGAAGATTTACAATCCAAACTAACCATTCTTCGTAAGAGGATGCTTCCATGTAACTAATATCCCACCAACGAGAGATTTTACGAAAAATATCTCTAGCTATGTGGCAAGAAAAGAATAAATGACTAGTCGATTCCACCGCATTATCACACATTGGACATATAATAGACTCAATATCCATATCTCTATGAGAAATATTAATTTTAGTTGGTAAGCAATCTAACCTTACTTTCCAAGCATGAACGTTAACCTTGATAGGAACAGCTTTAATCCAATGAGTCTTAGCAGCCACCTCCGGTAACATTTTATCATCAATCAACTTCCTCAACTTCCTAACTGAAGCAACAAAGAATTCTCCCGAACCCTCTAAAGACCAAACCCGCCTATCCCTCATATTAACAAGAAAAATGCCCTCTACCTTCGCCATCAACGCTATAAACTGGTCTTTTTCCGCACCACCCCTCGAGACACGACGAAAAAAAAATCCAAGCTCAGATGCGACTGCTTCGAAGCAACATGGAATCCGAATGATAGTACGCCCTCTACTTTCTTTAAACTAGTATTATCAAACTCATAAGCTAGTATGTTAGTACGTACTTCTTACGGTCTTAAGCTATTATGTTACTTATTTCTAAAAAAACATTGACCACTATATGTAGAATCTAGAGCTTGCATACATTTTTCATATGTTTTTTTATTACATTCATGTCATGGGACACTCTGATCATAAAAACCTCTGAATTATACTATCATTCGGATTCCAATAATTCTAATGTATTGATTGTCGTTTAAACTTAACATAAAAATAAAAAAACTCTAACCTTTTGTTTACAAAAATGATGATAAGTAAAAGTAGCGGTGTTCATCGATTCGGTTATCGGGTTATTCAGTATGGTTAGTTCGGTTAATTTTTTTTTGGGTTAAACCAAAAACCGAACATGAATTCAAATTTGATTCAACCGAACAAAACCGAACCGAATAACCGAATAGAATAACCCAATTACATAATTTTAATAATTTTTCATGTAATTATATGTATTTTTACCACAAATTTTTCAAGCTTAAATAATGTTATATTTATACTAAGAAAGAGTTTTAGTGATTTGTTTCTTCCTATAAATACATAGAAAAATATATATTTATATGAATTCGGTTTCGATTTTCATTGCTAAAACCATATTCAAACCGATAATCGAATATTTAGTTCGGTTCGGTTTGGTTTAGACCAATTTGGTTCAGTTCCGAATTTGGTTCTTTTTTTTTTGTTCGATTCAATTTCGGTTTTTGGTTACTATAGATAGTACCCGATCCGTGAACACCCCTAAGTAAAAGTCTAGATTGAGTTGTGTTTTGTTAATCAAAATTGTCCAGGTTAATTAGCCCACTCCTTAGCAGTCCAAACAAGAGGAAACGAAATTGTAACATGTCCAGTTAACACCTATTGGTTATTACTCAAAGCATTTTACCTCTTTTATGAATATCGAGGTGGGAGGGGGCAGGTTGCGGCGGCATGTCATTTCATGCCGTTAATAATTGCACAGTATTTGTAAGCATTAGTGCAGCGGAAGTTGAATCCATTCAAAGTCTATATTAACAAACGACATTTTGGAACCAAGTGAACAACCAATTATTATTAGTTGCAGCATAAAATTCTGAACATACATTTATAATAGCCTAGCATTGGAACCTGAGTTTATCGCATTTGGTTTTGAACTCCTTAATCAGCACCTGAAGCATATGGTTGCAACCAATGCAATGGCACGTGCGATCCTGATTTCTGCAGAAGGGATACCCATGTGGCAATGGCAAGAACTTATTGAATTCATCGTTTGGGCTCATAATAAATTAAAAGTTGCTCCTGCTACCCAGCCGAGAGCCTTAAGCTAGAAGAGCATCCTGCAGATTTAAAAAATTTATAAATGAATTGGAATTGTCTGGCTGCTCCTAAAAAGCAACAGCTAAATGGCGACGAATGTACAAACGCAGGTTAGTTAAATATCTATTTCTAAAGTAAAAAAGCAACAGCTAAAGGGCGAAGACTGCAATAGAACTGAACCATACCAAAGCGATCAGATTAAAAAAATAAGTAGACACGCTAATCAATAAGCAAGCCCAAGCACCCCTTAAATTAGGCAAAGAGACGAATGCTATAGAACTGAACCGTCCGATGCCCCTTCCATTCTGGTGTATTTGTAAACAGAATTAAGAAAAATAAGCAAGCCCAAACACCCCTTAAATTAAATTCAGTAGAAACAATAATATAGAACTGAACCAAAGTAGACATGCGCATCTTAACTTCCTAACACATCAATTCGACCCAAAAATTGACATTTGGAAGAATTCTCGAATACAATTATTTACCTTTGAAAGCAGTATTGCTGACCCGACCCGACCGATCCAGCAAAACAAGACACATTTATCGCTAACACCCGAGAACTGTTTTCGACTCATTCCCTTTGTGTGCGAGCCAACTACAAAAAGGCACCGATTATCAGAAATCGAGTTATTAAGTGAAAATACATATATTAAAAGAAGAAAAAGTGTAACCCGGACCTCCAAATTCATACATGTCAGTCTGTGTTGGACGATTACGATTTATCAAACACGTTATGATTCTTCAAATGACCATAGACATCCACGTCAACTACACATAACTGATTAACTTCGTTATCTGATCTAGAGAACCATTGCAAACACAAAACAAAAGAGACTCAATTTCAAACATACAAATAAGATTAACTTGTATGCAAAATATGGAATATGGAACCAATGTGAAGCCGAAACTTACTAAAACCCATTCATTTTATCTGATGCGTTCGTATTTGAGAATACATTCTTCCCATCTCTGTTAGCAGCTGGACTTACCAGTCTCTTCTCATGATCAGCGGGTTGCAATTATAATGCCGACATATCCACAAAAGCCTACACAAAGCTACACAACAAATAGGAGACGCTATGAGTTGCAATCTAGCATAGCAAGCTTGCATGAATCATTAACACAAAAAAAGGCATAAGTAGTATCGTTTCTCCTAACATATGTAATAAAAGTAAGTAAATAGAACCCCAAAGCGATCAGATTAAAAAAATGACCCACTGTAATTGTAACATTTAGATACAAAGCTATACACTGTGGCGCTAATGGTCAAGTAATCAATATTCAACAGTCCAATATAAGTACGCGAACTCTGGTATTAAATCCGGAACCTATGGCAACATACCAACAGGATTTGCCGGAACTTTCCTTTCGGCCACGAAACCACTGTACAGTTGCAGCAAAGACAGAAGTTTTGAAGTGTCATGTACAAAATAAGCTATTTCAGATTTCCTATTTACCTCACACATAATTAGATAAACAGTATTAAACGCACGCATCTTTACCAAATGTATGCAGCCATTCCGTAGTGATAAAATTGCATATAAAAGCTAAAAAAATGAAGCCCATTTCTGCCAACCTTTCTAGCATTCTTATGCATATACTGAATTAGATTGAGACCATCAGAGAAAGATAAATTTGTGTCAGAAAGCAAAGGCAGCATATATGACCGGTACGAACGAACATCCTACTTACATTCATAAGCAGCTGATGGACTCGCGTGTGGAACCTGAGAACTGGATTGATTATCATAACCGACCACTGTACCTGCAAATAAAAGGCTCAAAATTGAATATATCTGAACCAATGAGAGATGGAAACCAAGACTATGAATTACCCGTATACAGACATATAACAACTAACCGTCGTTCACAGCAGGAATGAAGGCACTACCACTCCCGACTCCTACTTCAGCTGCAACAACAGCGTTGAAAACTAAATTACTATTTCAAGAAACAGGCACACTTACGCTCTGTTCCTAAGTTTAGATAGGAAAGAAGAGAAGATGCAAAAGGGAGGGGGGTCTGAACAGAAGAGGAAAGAAGTGATAATGGCTTTCTTTTATGTGTTCCTGAGTTGGAAAGAAAGGAAAGAGGAATATAACATTTTTGTGTTCCCGAGTCGGAAAGAAAGGAAAAGAAAGTTAGTAATTTTACTATTTTACCCTTCACTAGAATATAAAAACCAAATACAAATTTTTATAATGATCATCCAACCAATAATATTACTTGAAACCATAACAAATATATCTTCCAAGTAAAACCAAAAACATGTTCCAAATCATAAGAAACAATACTAAAAGTTCCATAACAAAGAAAATGATGATAGTCCAAGAAAAGATTATAGTCCAATAGAAAGAATCGATAACTTAATAAAAATGTAAATGCAATTGAACGATTTATTAAGCTTGAGCCCATCATTTTTCTAGTACGTCCTTCCGCATCTCAAGAGGACAAGTAAATAATAACCGTGCCTTTTTGGATTGTCACCAAAAGATAAGAGCACTACAAAAGACATCGGGTTCCAATTTCAATGGCTCCAATTCTTTATGGATTTCACCACCAATATAGTCACGTTGAAAAGCTCTATCCAATATAGTGTTAGTTTCTTGTAAAACAACATTACCTTCTCGATTGCATCGCCCACCTCATGAACAAGACCCATAATCTTTGAGTTTGAGTCTTCTTCACTTCAAGTTTTCTTTTTACCCTTAGATTTGAATGCATTCGAAGTTTGCTCAGGTGAAAGAGGTGTGGGAGATCCCGTTTGAATATCATCAAGGTTGATGAGATTTTCATACGTAACTTCATTGGTAGCTAGTAACTCATCCATGTCTTCAATTGTTTCAATTTTTATGCCGGCTTTCTTGTTCTCTGTAGCTTTTTTCTCCCTCGCGTTTTTCTCCTTCGCGGTTTCAGAAGAAAAACCTGATGCTCTATCTTTAGCAAAGAGTAGTAATAGGTCGTCGTAGTTTGAAACTTTTTGGTCTTCCATATTGCAGCTTGAGGCTTTGCCTAGAAAAAAAGTTATAATATCGAATCATGAACTACAAATAATAATATAAGTGGTGAATGGTCTATTGGCCAAGGCATTAGCTATAATAGAAATACTATAATGAGTGAATTTATAAATTCGGTACTTACTTCAACTAATTGTTCCCATACTTCTTCTTCCGCTTCCATTAGTTCGGTTGTCGAGTTCCAAGAAAACCCGCTCAATTTTGTTCCTCGAAATACATCATAACATTCAGAAAAATGCTCTTTTATTGTTTTCAATCGATTTTTTAAACGAGCTTTGGTGAAATCTTTTTAAATTTTGCCTCAACTCATTCACCATATTAGTATATGCCTCGTAAGAGAAAGTTCCACCATTTCGGTTGCCTTTATTTTGTTGCATGATCATAGCTTGAATAAATGCATACTCCATTTCATCGGTCCACTTAAATTGTGGCACTTTTCCTTAGTTTCATCATTGTTTCCATTAGTTTCATCCTTTTGCCCATGATAAGCTCCCGCATAAGACAATAGAATAACAAACTTAACTATGATATTGTTTGGATAAGTCGCTACAATTGAATACATATGATAGCCTCTTGCAATAGATGACAAACTTAACACCTACTAAATAATATAAAAACTTCAAATATTAATTATTAATAAATTAAGAGGTAATTTATAATGCATATTCATTAAAATAGTTAAACAATAATAATTTATAGTTCACAGTAGCAACTATGCAAGCAAAATAAACAATAGTAATTTTTCTATGGTTGACAAACCATACAAAATAAACTATCTTGACATATCAATTTCATTGTTTGGATACATCAAGTAATTGGTCCACATTTCATTTGCAATTGAGTTACGTAGTTGTTCTCCTGTCGAACTGCCATCACTTGTGTCCCTTGGATCATGACGAGCTTCATCTTGTGGTGCATTTAAAATTTCTTGTATCACCTCTTCTTCAAGATCTTTGTCGCGGTCTACTTCAAGTAAATAATTGTGTAGGATGCAGCATGCCAAAAATATGTCTGATTGTGTTGCGCAAGAGTAGAATGGTTCAGTTGTGCTTCTAATGATAGGAAACCGCTTTTTAAGTACACCAAATGCTCGTTCAATAGAATTTCGTAATGATGAGTGGCGAAGGTTAAAGAGCTCCCGTGCGTTCTCAGGTGCACGGGTTGAGTACTCTTTTAAATGGTATCTTACACCTCTATAAGGTGTCATTAGTGTACTTTTATGCGGTGACTAGCATCAACCAAATAGTACCTTCCCTCCGGAATGAGTAGCTTGTCATCTCTAGTGAGGGCATTTTTCATTATTCTCGAGTCCGATGCAAGACCCTCCCAACCCGTTAAAACATCGTAAACTTTAAATCAAATGTGCAAGCATCTAAGACATTGATTGTTGGGTATCCCTACGACCTCGATATCTTGGAGCATCTTTATTAGGTACTCACACGGACATGTGTTCCATCAATTGCTCTACACAATCTTTAAAATAAGGATAAAACCTTTTTTTTTCTTGAATTTCTTTAGGAACAATTTGACCGGTAGGTTGTTGAAAATAACGATGTTCTAACGATATTATTGCCCTCAAAACTCTATGCAATGACCTACTAGTTGTTGACGCGGAGCGGCGATAAATCCAAGATGCAAAACGGTTTCTCAAATCATTTCCTACAATATGCAAAAATCTAGCAACATGCTCCGCAACAGACATTCGTTGAGTTGGACGAAGACCACCATGATGAACTAAAATATCACACAATGTTCTAAAAGCGTTCATGCTCATACGAATGACTTCACGACATTTACCACTTGTTGAAAGGTTGTGTAACATCTCTTCCCGTACATGTTCCCGATGTAAAGTAAGTTCTTTGGTAGGTAAATTAGCATGGTTCATGTGGATAAGTCTACGACGTGTAACAAAAGATACCAATAACACAATCAAATGGACCGCTGCTAATTGTCGAGCTCTAACTACACGTCGTATAGTGAGTACTCTCTCAATCAGCATCTTATCCATTGTATCTGTTATATGTTCACAAGAGAAGATGTTCTTGATTACATATGTGAACTTGGAGGTTACCACTTTGTAATATATAAATAGTGGCTGAGTTCTGAATTTGAATATGAACAAAAAGATTGTGGTTTATATATGAATGATCTACACTGTTTGTATAAACCAGTTTAATAAACCATGAAAGTATACACCAACTTAAAAGAAAACAATTCTACCTCAAGATACATTGTACAAGAGCACTTGGAGAGAACAAACCATGAAGATAAGCCCATCGAACATACCATGAAGATACATTGTACAAGAGCACAACATGCTAAAAGACAATATATAACAAGTTACCATGTATCCATGCTAAATTACACCAACAATTAGACTTCTAACATCAATAAGCAACTAGATTTCTACATCATACTTGTAATAATGCATCACATTGACTTAACAACATGGTTATTCTTTCTTCCAGTTTTGCTTCATAAATTACTAGTAATATTTACATTGTCTACAAAGACAATCACTAATGATTCTAATAACGAGTGTACGTCTCATTTGCTTAGTCCAGATCTTTCATATTATAAATACACACAAATATATATTTCCTTGTATTAGCCTATAACCCGTTCTAAACATGAGCAGTTTGCATACCGTTCACATATAATTATGTAAGAAAACATTCATTAATTTGAAGAGTCAAAACCAGTGATAATCAAACACTCAACATATTTTATGAGACGTATCAGAAGTTCAGAACCCACCATTTGATTGTTTTCTCACTTACGTTATATTGACAGAAAAAAGCCACATGTGTTTATTTAGGATGTATATTTGATCATGACAAGAAACTATGGTCCAATTTACTGATCTTGTCTTCCAGATAACAACCATTAGAATGTATATGAACACAATTAAAACCAGATGTTAACAAAGCTAAGTTATCCACTAACAACAACTCAAAATCCACAAACTAAAACATCTTCCAGCTATAAATTAGGGCCAAACATGAGCCTGATTAGCAGATATCCTACAAACTTAAAACAATTAAATAAAAAAAAAGCAGCCTAACAACAATGCTAATAACACCAAGAAAAAATGGCACACACAATAAAAAAGGCAGCGTACGTGGCATGGAGCATGCAACAAAGGTAAAATTAGTATAGCCATGACTAACATTCAATGAATAACAAATTTCTAAGTCAAGTTAATCAAAGACGCAACACATCGCACGTGATGTACTAATATGTTTAACCAAGACAAGCTTGTATAAGTTGATAATATACATGTGGGTTGTCATACAGTAGCATAATGTATGCATGCTAAAAAGGATTTACAATGGTTCTTTCTTAAAAAAAATACAATAGCATACTACTATAAATCAAGGATTAAAAAACACATGATTAACAAGCATGTAAAATAAATAATGCGAAGATTGTTACCTGTAGATGATAGTCTGTAGGTGAGTTTTGAAGCTGCTACAATTGGTTTGATATAAAAAAAAAGGGTCGACTTATCTGAGAAGGTATATTAGGTTTAAGGGTATTTTGGTGATTAATAAAAAAATAAGAAAGCCCGTAATTAGGCATGATTTACCTTCCATGTATTTTCTCTTCTCTTCAAGTCATCCCAACTTTGGGAAGAAGATTTGGAGAGGGAATTAGGCATGATTTAACTTCCATGTATTTTCTCTTCTCTCTTAAAAAAATCTCTGGAACATGAATTTTTTTCTATTTCTCCTCTACTTCTTTCCACTTCTTTACCCTTCTTTCCAAAAATTATCTCGGAAACAGAGCGTTAGACAGGCAAAATCAGGGAAGCGTATAAAAATCTGAGAATAGGAAACCCACATTATGAATGAGGCATATGTAGACATATAACAACTCACCCTCATTGAAAATAGAAATTAAGCCACTACTACTCCCGACTCCAACCTCAGCTGCAACAACATCGTTGAAAAACGAATTACTATTTGAAACAACGGGCATACTTACACAGAAAAAATCATGCAAGCATGTAAAAAATACCCATAATGTGACACAGAAAATGAAAGAACCTCCATGAATGTGTTGAGCATTCAGCTAATTGTCAAAACACATCCATCTATAGCATGGGAGTGCAGACATACGAAAGACCGTAAGACAAACGTTATAGGCACAAACAAAAAATGTACATCACCATTCTCCATGAACGTTGGTATATCATCAATCTTCATTTTTACAAAGTTTATCTAAATTCCGTACACAAACTCTTACTAAAAAATATAATGATGGATCAATGGCAATTATTTGACCAATAAAATTATAATGATAGTTGTTATATGGCTGGCACAAAATTAATTTAAATCGAAAGTCCTTTAGTACATACGATTCTCCAATTATATCAATCTTTGTATACAAATCATCATGTTACATTCATTACTATTATTTATTCATAATCATAGTACTTGAACAACATGTTCAGATATACTACTTAAACAAATCCATGATCCGTTATTTTCAAAATGATGGGATCCAATACCTTAGCCACTTGTAACCTTGTTAATGATATCTTAGCTTCGTACATCAAAGCTGGACAACAATAGTACCAATATTAACTAACCAATCAAACATTTTCATACAGACATTAAGCAATCATCTGGTAAAAAAGGGGAAAAAATGCAATGAAGGTAAGAATTCTAGCATAGCATGACCTCCTCAAGGGTTGTATTATACTCGATTGGTGATGCAACAATTGTATGTTTTCGGAGATGCCACTTTTGATGGAACACTTCCTCGACCTCGACCGCTCATAATACTCCATGTAGAAAAATCAGAAATCGTTATAATCATAGTCTTTATATGAATCTTGAAATAATTTTACAAAATAAATAAGCTTATAAGTAGGTAAAATAAGCTAATCCAGCCATCTTCAAATCATGTCTTATATATAAGCCATAAGCTCACAAACCAACCCCATAAGATAATTGATAAAAAAAATAGAAAGAAAAAAAACCCCAGAAATTTACCAATTTGAAGCGAGGCAGCACCATCAAACCCATCCTCGACAGAAATCTCCATCACAGCCAACTGTCTGCAGTTCTAGAAGCGAGGCAGGAAGGGTAGGCGTTGATCGGTTGATGTGAGAGAAGGGGTTTGATATTGTCTCTATCATCTATCATCTTCTAGATATATCAAAGGCGTGTGGTGATATCGGTAACTGCACTTTTGGGCCAAACCAAGCGAAGAAGCCAAAAAAACATGTTTGCCCTAAACGACATAATATGTCACCATTTTGTATCCTAAAATTAATATATATATAATGAGTCATGGCGCTAAAATGTGTTGCTCCTTTAGGCTTTTTGTGCCTTCAAACGATTACTAATAATACCCCAAAATGGTCACTTCACAAGTTTTTGACCACTTAGTGACCACGTATTTTTTTTCTTTCTTGAAGGGCAATATATTAAAACCAAACAAACAATTACAAACAATGACATCCACTACATAATCAAGATGGTTAAAAATAGGGACCCAAATAGCAAACTCAGATTACATATTACAAAAACAAAACAGAAGCACTTTGACACAAGACAAAGATATCTAAGACAAACCAATACTAGAATGCTAGACTAATTAATTGCCAACTGACCATATGTATGAATTGCACCAACCAAACACTGCCACACGAAGGAACATATAGGGAAGCTTAGACAGTTGTAGACAAATTGCAGACCCACAGAAACCAGCCACAATTGCAGACCCATAAACTTACATAGCCATAAAAATGCACTGAAAGTAACAGATAAGCAGATTATGCTGCTGCAGAAAAAATTGTAGACCCACAGCCTCACAACCTTAAAATTGTAGAGACATAAAAATGCCAATCCAAACTGACTGCACACCAAAAATATTAAGTTGTATATATTTTCACACCCGACATTTAACCGGATAAAAAAAGCCAATGTTGCCAATTCATCACACTTTTCTTTCCGGATCTTCTCACAATCCACTCGAAGCTTTTAAGTTGAATATCTTGCACAATTTTGTTTAGGCTTGAAGCTTTCCTTTTAAACACACGCGCGTTTCTTTCTTTCCAAATGACCACGTATTAGTTTCATCACTATTTTTAAGCTCGTGAACAAGCATTTATTGGCCACATATTTTCTCGTCACTAACATTCTTAGCAATGACAACAATACAATTGTCACTAGCTTTTGGTCAATAATGAGAATCTATCTATCTATACATATATATGAGACTAAGCATGACATGTCACTAATGATTACATGGCATTATAATGATGACATAGAGCATCTATGATGACATGGAAATGCTTACATGGAACAACATCCGACTACATATTTAAAAAAAATTGTCACTCGCAAGATTCAAACTCAGGTTTACATACATGTGCCTCAACCAGTTGAGCAATCCACATTTTATGGTACAAACTCTTCTTATCAAATAGGTATTCTTTCTACAATATACCCAACTTCCATCTTATCATACTAACCTGCATTAAAAATTTGTAACTAACTCCCCTGTCACACGCATTTCCTAAAAAAATCCCCAAATCACGCTCATCTTAAAAATCTATACCATCGCCACCTAAATAACTTAGTTATTAATGATAGTGTTCGGATTTCAAAACCCGACATACAATCACGATATGCTCTCCATAATGAAGGTAAATTGAATTACTCAATTTTAGGGTTTTCTTTTAAATCCATTTGCAACGACTTTTTTTTATTGTCTAATTTGATTTCCGATGATGTTTGTAATTTGGGGATTGATCACTTGAAAATTGAAAATCTTAGGAAGTTTAAAATTGAATCTTTAGAAACCTAATATAACTGTTTTTTAACTTTTAATTCTTTCCAGTTCATGTTCTATGAATTGATGGAAATGATAAAAATAATGAATTACCATTATTATTTCTTTTATTTTCTTACTGTTATTGTGCTATGTTTGTTATTTGTTTTCTCAGGTTTATCGACAAATATGAAGCTGTTAGGAATTGGAATTCCATATTAAAGTGTCGGTCACCCCAATTATTGTCTAGCATAAGTTAGCTCGTAGACTTGTAGTTATTTACGTTATTTAGTAGTTTTTTTTTTACATAAAATTCTACTTCGTACATTTCTAAAGCATAATTTTTTTATATGCAAACTTTTATAACGGATTACAATAAGATGGCGGGCAAGCGGGCAACAAGATGTGCATAACCCCTTTTGAATGGCAAAACCAATTCTACTAAAATGAAATTTTGTGACTTAGGGGTCGTAAAATTACTTTGCACAACCCGTTGAACCCTAGTCAAAACTCCACAATGACGAAGCTAGGAACCCAAATGTATCAAAAGCAAAAGGGTAAATCGTGTTGATTCTCTAAACAAGCTTTCGTGTTTAGCAACTTTGCTCGATTCCGCTTTCAACGCCGCTTGTCCCCAACAAACCCATTGTCCCTTAGCCCAACAAGAGGGACACTCCGGTAAGATCCACACAAGGATGTTTCCCCGGCCCATCCAAACACAAGTATATCACCGGCCGTAAAGTAGACCTCCTTCAAGCGAATCAGCCGAAAGTTCACGGGGCCTCTTTTTAGAAGAAATTCACCTTTCGTTTAAGAACATCATACAAAACATCCCTAACCAAATCATGCTCGTATTTGAAACCGGTAACTCCTTGCAATGGACCGCATGCTCGCCAAAGGAATCTAAACAAACCTTGCGGCGGATGGGCAAGGCTCATCACCGGAAACATAGGGATCATTAGCGGTAATTAAGGATAGTCCGGTACTCAGGGCCGACATATGTTGGCCTAGCCCTTCAATGGGGATAACCACAAGAAATATTGAGCATGAGGAGCTCGGAGACATTCAAACACCGCTTTTGCCGGGGATAAATCAAACTTCTCTCTAAACTCCGGACGATTCCACTAAAAGCACACGCCAAAACATTTTGGGCTTTAGGTGGGCGGTGTCCTTGTTAGAGAAACCGCTAAGATCGAAACCGGGGAAGGGACATGCAAGCGATCCATTGCATACCCATAATTAGAGTCAACCCCATCAATACCACATCCCAAGAATGTGATCCTGCAAACTCCAAGATTGCGCCCTCGAGGCCACAAAAGCATAAGTAGATACATCCTCGGTAGAACATAAACCCAACCCACGAAACCGAGTCGGAAGGGATGCGAGCCTCCATTAAAATCCCCAAAAAAGGGCCCCACAAACCACAATGGCCTCTATTGCCTTCCAAGGCCATTGTCAAAAAGTAAACGACTTCCCTATATACATAGGTTGGCACGTTCGAGACCGAACATCGACTTTGCGACGCCCATACATGAGCTAAGCAAAGGAGCTCGATTGAGGGTCGCGCAGACTTGTAAGACAACTCATTAGTTCCACAGCACGAGATGCCCTTTTCACGCCCAAACTACTAATAAACCACGCATCTCGGCTACTTGGCGCCTCCAAGGAGTTTCACACCCAATGTCGGCCTCCCAATCCCATGGGGAAACAAACCATCCTGTACCTTCACCCCATTGCATGAGGGCCAAAAAACTTATGTTTTCTTAATGTTGAGTTCAAGGCCCAGGTGGGGGCCTCGACCATGATTATATCTAAGGCTTTAGCTACCTATTTAGTGTCACCGATAATCGTACCATCATCCAAATACCAAGCATGGAAAAGAAGTCGCAGCAATCCCTAATCCGATTGGGCAAGTGGGTGCAAAACTAAGGAAAAAGAAGAGGCCTAAAGGGTCCCCTCTTTGAACTCCAGTGGTGGACCAAATATGGTCGTCACCCACATATAACCTCGCTGACTGACCATATAAAAAATCTACCCATAGGGAAATAGACGGGCATCGAGTCCGAACCTCATTTAAAAGGGTAGTCCGATCCACCAAGTTGAAGGCATTTGAGAAGTCAACAGTAAGCATAGCTAACGACCCATCTGAATGAAACTCATGTAAGAATATGTTCGCGCTATGGAGCACGGCCTCTGCCCCACTAGGGACTCCCACCCCAAACTGAAAATCACCAAGGTAATTGGACATCTCCTTCTTGACACCCCTCATAGCCACCTTGGATACCAGCCTCCTCCAAATCGTGTCCACGGCAATAGGCCTAATCCCATTGTCCGGTTTGAGCAACGGTGTGAGGGGCGCAGATGCAACAAAATCCGCCAAAATCTTAGGGCACCTCCCCCCAAACATAAATTAACCACCACAGAGATAGCCTTGAGTAACCCAACAGTGATCGCCAACCCCTCTCCGCAAAAAGCTTCTAATTTAGTAGTTAATTGGTTAGTTTGTAGCATAGTATAGTTTAGTGTAACACCGTGGAGGAAGGACGGGTCTTTACCCACTGTATGCCTGATCGATAGTCCGTCAGGAGGACGTATTCATTGTAACTATAAATACCCCTTCCATCCATGGAAGGGGTGGTGCTTCTTTCATAATCTAACATTCACATTTTGTGCTACAAGTCTCTACCAAGAACACCCTCTCTTATCTTTCTCTTTCTAAATGGCTAACATGTATTTCCATCATCCAAGACCACCCGAATCATTAACACAATAAATATTACGATCCTACAATTGGTACAAGAGCCAAGGTTATTGTGTTGTGTCAAGGTTATTGTGTTGTGTCGATTTATGGTGGTTATTGATACATGGTTTAAGCTGTTTTGGTATTTTTTCTTGGACGAAAATATTTTTTTGATTCTTGTGGGTGAACAGTGTTTGTTTAACATGTTTTTGTGTCTTTTATGGTCTGAAAAGTTATTGCTTTTTCAAGCTTGTTATATCAGTTTGTTTCAAAACTGTGTCCACATAGTCTCAGTCACATATATCATGTCTTAGACTATTTTTTATTGGTACCATATCTGTGTAATCTATTGGTGGTCAAACAATAATATTTCAGTGAAGTCAAAGTGGTCGTTTTGGTCTATATTTGTTGTCAAACCAGGTAAATATTGAGCTTTATTTGTCTCTTTTTCTGGGTAACTTTGAGTATGAACGAAAAAAACAATTTGATATTCATGCTAGCGAGTTGACTGAACAAGTTGTCCGGATTCATTGTTTTACAGTAGCGATTTGTGTAACAGTAGCGACTTGTGCCTTAAACTAGCGACTTGTCTTTACAAGTCGTAGCAACTTGTGTTAAGGCTGTTTAGCCACTTGGTTATTTGACTATTGAGTCAAATAAATGACCTAGCGACTTGTCTTGGTATTGTGTCAAAAATGGTAGCGAGTTGTGACTTAAAAAAGGTTAGCAACTTGTCTCCATATAGCGACTTGACTGAATCAGAAAGGTAGAAGAAGATTTGACCACAAGACTAAAGACCACTAGACCTTATACCACAAATACCAAATACCATAAACAATCATCTCGACCTCAATTTCAGTATGAAACATCATCAGTCCAAATCACAACATATCAAATCTAAAACCCAACTCCAACAAATCTAAACTATCTCAATCCCTTCATCAAGACTCGAACTGAAAAAGTAATCAAAACAATAACTCGAAACTAAATAATTGTATCTCAATCTCGTTTTCCTCGTGTGATTCAAATAGGTCTCAAACACGAAAAACGTTTCATCATAGATTTTGATTCTATTCGAATTTAAAGAGTTTTTACAACATTAACTATTGCAACTCATCTTTGATTAGTTAATTAGACTCGAAAACAAATTAATACCTACCCGAGACCCATGAGAGGATCTTGAAGCACCAAGACTTGTCCTTGATTCGTACCATAATGAAAAGGGAAAGGTAAGGTTGAGTATGTATGATTCGTTTTAATGGTGTTGTGTGTTCGATTGCTTGTGATGATTTGGAGATGAGAAGCTTTTGTGATAAGATGTGAGATTAAGATGTGATGAGCATTTTTTTATCTGATCTAATTTTTGGAGAGATAGTGTAAATGGGAGGCGGACTAATGTGTGTTAGGGTTAATGGGAGTATTTTTAGGGTTATGAAGTGAAATGAGTGTTTAGGGTTAAGTGATATATTGTGTTTTATAACCGGATCTGGGGAGTCAAGTGAATCGGGCATATCACTAATCGGGCTTTTTCTCTTTTATTGAATCCAATTATGAGTTTCGTTCATGGGCAGTCTAATGGATCAGTTTCGGGCTACTACTTTCATTTGTTTAGAATGGGCTATCAAGTTTATGAGCTTCAATGTGATATCTCAAAAATGGTATATAGTGGACTGAAATGAAATATTGGACCGCGCTTATAATTTTGTTGGATCCAAAAATGCTAAAGTGCTGGGTTGAAAGTTTATTATACAATGTAGCAATACATTGAGTGCACTTTGGTATTTCTTCTGGTATAAATGTGGTATTTTGGTCATAAATATTTCACGGAGGGATACTAAATTCACGGCTTGAGCGATAATTAAAAAAAATGACTACGGGGTTTTTGTACGGTATTACTTACGAGGAATTGAAGTGACGTTTCACGGGTGTACTTCTATATCTTTGAGACGTTGGTTGGTTGATTGGTAGGTTGTATGTCTCAAGATAACTTGTTGGAGCATAATTATCACTTAAGGAAGTTGTTGTACTCAGTGTCACATGTTGTTATGGATTGATCAAGAATATAGAACAAGCAGCAAGTCACAAAGTTGGGATGTTTACTTCATTTTCAAGTTTGTCAAATCGGGTTTACTTCACCAAGTGGTCATTACTATTAGCCGATGAATCAATGGAAGTTCAATTTCAGCAATTCCCATGAGATATTTGATTCGCTCCCAAACGGTCAGGTTTATTACACAAGTCAACCACTTGTGAATGGTCAACCGTAATAAAAGTCAGATAGCTTGAGAACGCAATGCAATTAAGTCCAGAGGAGTTTAGTGTATCCCCGGGTCGTTAAGTCCCAACGAGGTGTGTAAACTGTAATACAACGAATCTGTGATCGGGTGAATATTGAACATGAAAAGGTTATGATTGATTACACTAAGGAAATTAAATCTAATAAATACTTTGAAGTCATTTTAATTCTATATTTAAAATCGATTAACGTTTAAAACCTAAAACGTACGTTTAAATTAAAAACTATGTGAACGTACGAAATAAAACGCAAAAATAAAGAAGTAAAATACCTACGGATATGGAAAATACAATCCTAAGAAACAATTAAACGATGCTAAATTACATCCTAGGGTGTTAAAATGCAAAACGCAAAAACCGGAACTCACCGAGCCCGAAAGTGAAAAAGATGAAATTTAAGTCCTATGAGTGTAAAACTAATTTTCTTACATTCTAAATGACTAAAAATAATTTTAGGAAAAAAAGCCGGGTATTTTTTCTACTTTTATTTTTTTTTCTACGAATTAAAAACTAAATTTAACTAATTAATTAATTAAAAATACTAGACTAAATTATAAAAATCTAAGAAATTTACAAAAAAAATATTTTAAATAAAACTGATTTGAAGAAAAATAAAAAAAAACTCTACACTACTTTTGGAATTTAGTAGTTAAAAGCTAAACTAGTAAGTGAGCTAAAGAACTAAAAGGTATTCAAATAATAAATTGTGTAAACTACAACATGAGAAAGACCCAAGGGCAGTTGGTACTTGGTGTGCTTGGGTTGTGGTCGTGTGGCAGGGAGGTACTGGGTTCGAATCCCACCTCCTGCCTTTAGGCAACTTTTTTTTTTTTTTGATTATCTTGTTTAGAACTTGAAAATACAACTTTTTATAAAAACAACCTTTTCAAAAGCTTAAAAATAAGCTGGTTATGGGCTGTTTGCAGCAGCAGTGAACAAAAAAAAAAAAAAAAAACAACGAGACTGTTTGGTTTAAGAACAACTAAAGGGAAGAATAAGCTACCAAAAAGCTTGTAAATAAAAGCTACTTACCTAATGAGCTGAACCTAAAAAGCTAACTAACTAAAAGCATTAAAGGGAGCATTAATTAAGCAATACTAAGAGGAAAAAAACTATAAGCTATGTTGCTGTAACAGTGATTCTGCAACAGCCCACTAGGGGCTTTTCTAGCTTATTTTTAAGCAAGCTAGAGGAGACCTAAGATCCTGAGCTTATGGGAATATGAGGACCACCACCCTAACTAACTTTTGCCCCACTTACCCAGCTCACAAAGAGCTTATGACAAGCTAAAATAAGGGCTGCAACTGGGCACTTGGGGACTGCTGTTGGTTACTGATCTGGGCAACAAGGCAGTTTAAAGGGCCTAAATATGCTACTAAAAAAAGCACTGAGTCCTAACTAAAACAGAAAAACATGAAAACTATGAATCTAAATACTAAATAGCAACAGTAAACTAGTCCTATTTCTAACTCTAAGCTACTTAAACTTAAGCAAATAAAGAGCCTATTGCAACTGTGAAGATCATTGATTAAACAGTAAGACAGAAAAAAGAACTAACCATACTGATTTGTACCTGATGGAAACCAACAGCAACTTCAAAACTTTTGACTAAACCTTGCATAAAATGATTTCAACTTCTAAAGTGGGTCAAAAACTGAGTTTTGACCCAAAAATCTCACTGAACCAATCACTGCTTTATGGCAGAAATAAGAAAACTATTTTAAAAAATCCTTGCTTAAGACTTTAAAAGCTTAATTTGCACCACTACCTGAAACTCAAACTGATCTTCAAACAACTAAGCAACACTTTTAACAACAAAATATTTGAGACAAATTAAAAGTTTAGAACATACAAACTACATTAAAAACTGAATTGTAAATTTGATTTGACTGAAAATAAAAGTACACGGAATTTTAAAGGACAAAAGTAAATTGGCACTAGAATATGAATTTTCTAGACAACCTTTTTCATTACTACTAGTAGCCTATTTATACAAATAAAGAAAAAAGCTTGCTTCTGTCTTCTTTTTCTTGTCTTCACTGTTTGTGTTTCTTTTGTGTGACAAAACAGCCCAAAACACCTCCTTGTGCTTCTTTGCTTAAATCCCAGCCATCTATTTGTTTGGTGCAATTTTGGATTTAATCTGAGCCATCCAAAGGGTGATTTATGCTTGACTTGGCAGCCTTGGGAAAGAGGGAAAGAGTGGATGAGTGGTTGAGGGAACAAGGGTGCAGGGTGCAGGGGATGGGTTTGGGTTTTTCTTTATTTGTGTTCCTAGTTTTCTAGGATTAAAGAAGGAGGAAAAAGGGTAGTGTGGGATGGTGGGTTTTTTTATTTGTGTTTATGAAGTAATAAAGGGTTTGGTTGGTTTGTATAATAGATAAGCCCAAGGACTAAACTTGTACAATCTGAAACTTGAGGAACCTGATGTGACAAGCTTCCAAATTTCATTCAAGGGACCATACCTGCCAAGTTAGATAAACCAAAGGACCTTTATGATATTTATTACAATTTAAAACATCCGGGACCTTTATGTCATTTTGAAACTTGAGGGTAAAAGTTGCCATTTGTAGAAAACTTTCATTTTAAACCTTCGGGACTAGTTTTGCCATTTTGTGAAACTTGAGGACCGAAAATGTCAATTGTGTGAACTTTGATCATTTTTATTTGTTTTCAATCTTTTGTACTGAGTCACATAAAACACATTTCAATGATATTTGTAACATTTATATGGTCATTTGTGTGTTTTGGTCATTTTGTGGGTTTAAATAATATAAAATATATGTGTATTTAGACACATATCAAAATCCCCACACTAAACTATTGCTATTTTGGTATGTGCTAAAACACATACCTTTTATTATAAAATCGACCCAAAATAACCAAGAAAGAGCCGCTTATTGCTAATATTTGTGGTTTTCTTGAGTTTGTGCTTGTGCGGTATGGATATGTAAAACACAAAAAGGAACCAAATCGACGTAAACCGAGCACGAGAGATTAAAGAGAGCTTAAGCCGAGCCGGAAGATCAAAATTGAGCATTTATGAAGATTTTATTCTCCGAGGATGATTTTTGGAAGATTTGATCAAAGTTTGAAGAAATGTCAGAAATAGTCCCTGAACTTTCAACAAATGATAGAAAACACCCTCAAGTTTCAACATTTGCAATTTGGCCCTTGGTTTATTTGAAGATTATCAAGAATGGTCCTTGGAAGATGATTTGAATTACATGTTTGGTCCTCGTAAGTTTCAATTTACATGTTTGGTCCTATATTACTCTTGGGTCAACCTTATTAATCCAAGTCCAAGATATATCCTATCCTTAATAATCCAATCCCATCCACTTAACATATCCCACGGCCCAACATCTCATAACCCAAAAACCGCCACGTTATTAAACCCCCACCCGAATCACCCCATTTGACCCGATAATTTAACCCAAGTCAAACCATCAACCCGGTCAACCACCTTTTGAAATATAATAAACAAACCAAACGCGCCTCTACGGTGTTTTCTTCCCCACACCCAAACACCTCCATTTTATCACCAATCCCCCACACTAAACATAGTACTAAGCATCTCCCCAAACCTTCTAGACCTCGACTTGTCATAATAAGTGGCACACGTGGACAAATGGTGCTCTCTCATTGGTCGCTACACCTCATCAAAGGAATTAGAGCAATTTGATTGGTTGTGATGACTCAGAATGAATTGTGGTCGTGAAAGGACTTCTAGGCTCTTCCAAAGGCATCCCAAGACCTCTCCTCTGGCTATATAAAGGACCTCTTGGCTCACATTGCAAATGGTCCAATTTCTTATGCATTAGAGAATTTTGGCCATTTAATTCTGTTATCTTTATGTTTTCATAGTAGTAAAATGCTCTTCAATCTAATTCTTAATTTGTAGAACTCTCTTTCATTAATGCAATTTTCACTTTTTCTTTAAATGCATTGTTAATTTGAGTTTCAATATTTGGTTTCAAATCCATGTATAAGCTTAACTTTTCTGTTTTTAAGCTCATATAAGCTCATCCAAGCTTATGTGAGTTAATGTCTCTTTAAGCTCAAGCTTAATTTTCATTTTGAGGAAAAGTCAAATAAAGTCAACTTTCTAAGTCAATTCAATTTTAGTGTAAAAGTTGATTAAAATCTGGTATAATGATGAGTTTAAAAGTGTTTTGAGTTGTTGGATTACAATGATGTATGAAGGTTTCATTGATTTTCATATATTAATGCAATAATGTGGTATTTTGAAGGTGTGTTTGGTTTACTTCAACTTGTTTAAAGGAGTTTGGTAAGTGTGAAATGGTTTAATCGGTTTTAGTTTTGTTGTTAAAAGTTTTCATTAACATATTCAAGTTTTCAAGCCAAGAGTTGTAGTTTCAATGCTTTACCAAATCACAACCATGGATTCATCCCAAAGTCAGTCATTCTTTAGCTTATCTCATGCCCATTAGCGGTTTCAAGGTTAGTTTAAAATGCTTGTGCTTGTTCTTAAGTAGATCCTAGTCCATCCGATTTTAGCTCATTTGCCATTTAGTTGCTTTTGCTTGCTTAATTGTAGATTTCCTTGTTCTACTTTTATCGCCATTTGTTTTTAGTCTTTGTTGTATGCATTTCTCCATATCTGCTAGTGCTTAGATAGATTAGCACTTTATGATTTGAGTGTTTTTGTTGCACCTTAGCTTCTTAAGTAGTTTTTTTAGAGATCGGACCTTAGGAGCTTATTTTAGAATCTTAATCTTGGCTTTAACTACTTGTTTTGCTCCTAAGCCTTTGCATCATGTTGTTACTTTGCACTAGTGCCTCTAAACGCCCTTTTGTTTTGATCTTTAGCTTCTTCATCAATTGTCCTCATTAGTGAAATTTTAGATAAGTAATCTCGCTTGGTGGGCTTGAGAACCACACTTTTGGTTTTCTCTTTAGCTTGTTAAATAAGCATTGCATAAGCTCAAACAAGTGGGGTCAAAAATTTATTTGCTTAAGTAACCATTTAGCTTAATCTTAGGTAGATTGCTTATTAGGTGTTAGGAGTAGCTTGCTTTAGTTGATTTAGCTTATTATAGTATTATTAGCTTCATTATGGTTTGGTAGCATTAAGTTACTTATTTGCTTATTTTCTAGTGCTTATTTCCTAAGCAGCTTACACTACACTCTTATTTCTTCCACATAAGCCCTAGTTTTATATTTTTCATAGAATTAGAATAATATTTTAGAATTTTCCTGAATTTTTCATAATTTTTAGTCTACTGTTTAGTATTTTTCTTTATTAAAATCGTTTTATTCACTTTTAAATAGCTTTTATTGCAAATAATTAAGAAAAGTTCCAAAAATAATTTTTCAATTTTCCCAGTTTAAGAAAAATATAAAAGCATAAAAATATTTTCCCTATTTTTCCCCTTTTATTTGGTATTTTCACAATTTAAATTAGATTTAAATAGTTTTAAATTTGTAGAAAATAGAAAATAATCGAAAAATAAAAAATAGTTTTGAAAATTCTCTTATGGTATTTTAGATTTTATAAAAGTAGTTCCATAATTTTCCTCTTGATTTTCATAATTTTAGTATTTTAATTTAGTTTTTATAGTTAAAAATTAGTTTTTAATTCTAATAAATTCAAGAAAATTCCTAAAAATTAGTTTTAATTCATAAATAGTTTTCAAATATCATTTTAGAGTAAAAGTAATTTTAGGTTATTTTAGGAGTTAGATTAGTCGTAGTTGCATTTTATTCGCATTTTATTATTGCATTTTAGTGTAGATTTGCGTGGTTTGCCTTAACTCTTAGGTTTTCCCATAGATTTTATTTCCATTTATGCTTTCCTTATCCGTAGTTTAGATAACATCATATTATCCCTTCTCTCATTCAAATCCCGATAATCGAGACGTGAGTTGAAATTCCATTCAACCTCGTTCGAACGATCTCGGTGCTCAAACCTAACACGTTTGAGTTACCCAAATACTACACTTCTCATCTATTATTGGTTTTTCCGAATCAAGTTTCTTACGGTTAGTCATTCACAAGTGGCTAGCTTGTGTGAGATAACTTGACGGTTTGGACATATCAATTTTTCGCGCCGGGAGGGCTTGTAGCGTCTTTTCGATTCCGTCTCGAATCGCGTGCATTTGAAGATCCTTCCCAGTGAAGTTACCGTCGTTTTGTAAATATATATTTTCAAAAACCAAAAAATCTAAAACACCAAAACATTCTTCCTAGAGTGTTTACAAAACCATAAAAAGTAAAAACCAACAAAAGAAACCGAAACGTCAATTGTTACGTCGGCTCACCTCAAGGTACAACCTATACACGGGTATAAGGAAAGTCTTGACATTAAATTGCGGTGAAGAACGATCCACTCTTCGTTCCCGCTCATTGCAGCGTACTTTTGAGAGCTACCGAGCACCGGTTGACGTGAAGGTTACAAAAATATTGTGTTTTCTTAAATATAAAAACCCAAAAAGATTTTCCTTTTCAAAATTTGTTTTAAAAACCCAAAATATTCTTCTTTTATCCTCTCAATTGATAATTCTTTCTTCTTAACCCTCTATATGTTTAATTCTCATGGATACGATCAATTATCGTCGTTGCCTTCATTGCCAAAGCAATATGGAAGAGAAACAATTTCGGTGTTTGAAATGTATATGTGATTGGTGCGGAAATAATTGTCGGAATGGATTTTGTGATGTATGCAATAATTTTATTAATCCAAATCCGATCTCGCCTCCTTTATGCACGGCTAGAACAAAAGAGTGCTCTTTATAATGACATAATTGGAGAACCCTCGATTCCTACTCCTTCTCCGGTGAGGAAATGGAATATGTTTCGAGCCCGACTCATGACTCCACGAGCCTATCACGGATAATTCTTGATTTATCGACTTTTGTGCATATGGTGCAGCGGACCCGAATATGGTGGGAATTGTCCCGCTTGTAGCAATGGAAAATCAGGAACCGAGTTTCACCATAATCCTTACTATGAGACAACCAATTTTCCTAACCAACCTCTGTACCATGAGCCAGATTCATACTCTTGTGAGTATTGTGGTGGTCCTCACCAAGGTTTTCAATGTCAAGTTCAAGTTAACAACTCAACCTTTGGTTATGAACCTTACCCGTATTCGTCACAACAATCATACTGTTGTGAGTATTGTGGAGGTCCACACGTTAATTCCGATTGTCAGATGCAGAACCCTATTGTTTACGAGCAAGTTCCTTGTGATAATTACGACTATGCTTATAACCCACCTCCACAATACCAAGAAATTCAACCACAAACTCCGTCGGATGATCAAGAATTTCATCAAGGTTTCTCGATATATTACAAGAGTTAAAGGAATTAAAAGAATTGCTTCATGAACTCGCTCAAGAAAAAGATCCTAATCGGAAAACCTATCGTGAATTATTAGTCAAGAGGCCGTGAAAGTGATCCAATATCGTCCAACTACCTATTATTACGATTCGATTCGATGACGATTATACTCCTCCGAGTTCTTATCCTCTCCGTTTCGAGCCTTTCATTTCCGACCCTTCCCTTCACTCACGCCGGTTGAGAGAAGTGACGTTCTTTTGGAAGAGGTCGATGATTCTATTTCTTCGGACATTATTGCACCCGTTGACTCTCTCATTATGGGGGATGAGCATCTTAGTACTATTCCGTAAACGGAAGCGTCTAATGTTGAGATCCTTATCCCAATCCCAAGAGAGTCCGGGTTGTTGATATTTGTGATGAGCCTTCTCTTGATATTTCAAATGATCATGTTGAGATGTTCTCCAATTCGATGATGATTCTTATGGAGACATCGATTTTGTCGACGATTTACCTTCCGAGCCCGTCCATATAGAAGAAGATAATGATTTTGAGCCGGAAGAAGAAGAGATTGAGCTTAATGATATTCGGATCGAGGATGAAGCATTACGAGAAACATTGTCGAATGTTTATCTTCTCATTTCTAAGATTGAAGCCCTTAACAATAATTCAAGTTCGCATCCTATCTCCGTTAAAGATAGTGATTTCTCTCCGAGCTTGAGACTTTCCGATTTGATGAAGAGATTAGTGGCAATCCCACTATTGATGATGTTTATCCTCCGATTCTTGAGCGATTCTACTTTGATATTGATGAGAGCAAGGTTTTGAATGAAATTTCCGATACTCCGATTGATGACCCGATCATTGAGGATGCTATTGATGACTCAATACCACCGGTATTGAGGATGTTATGAATGATCCCGAGGGGATATGGTTGTTCTTGATGGTTTTCTTGACTCTCCTCTCTTTGATGAGTCCACCATCACTTATCCCGTTGAGCCCGCATGTGAAGACAAAATCTTTAAACCCGGATATTCATTGATGAGTTCTTTGTTAAAACCGTTATTCGAGATCGGATCCTCCGATGGATGCCTTCGTTGTTGAGCCTTTATCTCTTATCCTTTACCATGAGCTCCCATCTTTCTTGGAGTTTTCTCATTGTGATCCGTCATTCCTTCGTCCACCCGCAAAACCACCGGATGATGGATCATTCTTTCATGTTATCCCTTATGTCTTTGAAGCCCGACATTTTCTTCTCCACCCATCCCACCTGGTCCTCATTCCTTCGGGAATGAGGACACCGTTTTGACCACGGTATCTCTACCACTTTCTTCCCAAGGACAAATGAATTGGGGGACGAGTCGGGCTAGCGACTCGGTGACCAAAAATAGTGGCGCTTCGTGGGAGGCACCCCATGCTTATCTCTATCTTCTTTCTATTTTCTAATAAGTGACGCGAAGGGTTAGCCTCTTTGATTTCTCGTGTTTGGTTGTTTGTGATGTTGTGTTTAGGATGTTCCGATATGAAGACTCTCGTGCTCGAAGTTTGTCTTTTCTCCACTCGAGTTTCATGATCGATGCTTGATGGAAATCCGATATCCTAATCTTATCGACTAACGTTTATCTTTGAGCATACTTAATAAACGGCTTTTAGATTTTCGTGATACCTTGCTTTAAACATTGAGGACAATGTTTCGTTCTAGTCTGGGGTAGGGTAATCTTCGATTTGATTTGACCGCACTTGCTTATTTTTGTCGTGTTTCTCTCGTAACCCGTTTTCCTTAGAAAATGAAAAATTGTGCAAAATGAGAAAAATTTAAAATTTTTGTAAGCTTTTGTTAAGTCTTTTGATTGAAAAGTTTGCTAGTCTCTTAGACAAGAAGCTATAAAATGCAATTCTAGCTCACAAGGCCAAGATTTTGCAAGTTTCCGAGTGACTTTAAATATGCATAACTTTATTTCATTAGACGAAGCATTTGCTAAGTTAATATATGTTTTGACACCTTGTTGACTTTCCATTGGTGAGAGTAGGAATAGAATTCGACTTGACCGGGCGTGTTGAGCCCTAGCTTGTTCCCTTAACCATAGATAATCTAAAATTATCGGCTAAGCATCCGCGGATCTCATTATTTGGGATTTTAAATTTGCGGAGATCGAAATGATAGAGTTACTTATGAGTTTAGATGCTAAGCGTGGAGTAGTTGGTTCTCTTTAGAGCCCATCGAAGGTACTTATGGCTTTTGTTCCCACAAAATTGTTTCACCCCATATCTGTCTAAATAATTAGAGATGTTGAGTTTTTGGCGATAGTTAGTTCTTTATCTTCTTAAAAGAATCTTTGTTTTAAAAATTGGGTACACATCAAGGATCCGTAATAAATAAATAAGCAAGTGATAAGTGAAAAGTAATAAGTAAAGTTATGAGTCATGTGTCGAGATCGGACCCTTGGATCTTTAGCCGGGATTGAGTGAGGTCTTAGCCTAGCCAACCGGGATCCTCATTTCATGAAGCCTATAGTCTTGGAATTACCCGTGAAGCTCCGTAGTTCATAGCTCATATAAATAAAAGTATAAGTAAAAAAAAAAAAAAAAAAAAAAAAAAAAAAAAAAAGTGATGAAAATGAAAAAGTCAAAAGTATAAGTGAATAAAAATTCCTTGATGTGGACCTCATTTTTACGACAATGGTTCTTGAGAGAAGGCGGATAACTAATTATCGACTTAGCTTTATATCTTTATCGGAATAAAAGTTATCGAAACGAGAATTTGAAGAAATTCATTTCTCACAAAAATAAAAAAAATCTAGAGGAAAATAGGAAAATGGGAACAAAAGGTAATTACACAAGTAACTTCCATGGGTAGTGTTAGCATCTAGAATCATATTTAACAATGATTTCGATTTTACGCTTAGTTTGGGACTTGTGAAAATCGGGGACGATGTATTCTATCCGTATGGTCACTTCACGTGTGTTGTGTTTTCTACTCCGTGATCCTAACGTGTCGTTTGAAAAATGTTGGAGTTATTGATCGACATGAAAGTTCAACAAACCGTCATTCATAATCGGAATGTGCTTAATCGTAATATCTATACATGTGAATTAAAAGGTAAGCAGGCGTTTTAGAATTAAGGCTTTCTTAATCTCTTTTGAGGAATCTTTGCTACTTCTTCATAGGTTTAGTAGAAAGAGATTGAAATCCTTGATTTTAGAAGCGTGAGTTGATTGCATTGCGTGAGGACACGACAATGGTCTCGTCTGGGTATTTTGGTATGTGCTAAAACACATACCTTTTCATTATCAAACGACCCAAAATAACCAAGAAAGAGCCGTTTATTGCTAATATTTGTGGTTTTCTTGAGTTTGTGCTTGTGCAGTATGGATATGTAAAACACACAAAAGGAACCAAATCGACGTAAATCCGAGCACGAGAGATCAAGAGAGCTTAAGCCGAGCCGGAAGATCAAAATTGAGCATTTATGAAGATTTTATTCTCAGAGGATGATTTTTGAAGATTTAATCAAGTTTGAAGAAATGTCAAAATAGTCCCTCAAGTTTCGAAATGATGGCAAAACACCCTCAAGATTCAAAATTTGCAAATTGGCCCTTGGTTTATTTGAAGATTGACAAGAATGGTCCTTGGAAGACATTTTCAAATTTGCATGTTTGGTCCTCAAAAATCATCTTTTACATGTTTGGTCCTTGATTACACATTTTGGGTCTAATTATTATCCAAGTCCTTATATCCTATCCTTTATAATCAATCAAGATCCATTAACATATCCTCTACCCGGCCCAATCTCATAACCCAACCCGACCCGTTATTAAACAACCCGAATTCACCCCTTTACCCGATAATTTACCTTAGTCAAACCATCAACCCGGTCAACCACCTTTTGAAATATAATAAACAAACCAAACGCGCCCTCAACAAAGTTTGTCTTCCCACACCCAAACACCTCCATTTTATCACCAATTACCCAAACACTAAACATAGTACTAAGCATCTCCCCAAACCTTCTAGACCTCGACTTTTCGAATAAGTGCCACACGTGGACAAATGGTGCTCTCATTGGCGAAACACTTCACCAAAGGAATTGGAGCAATTTGATTGGTTATAGTGACTCGAGAATGAATTGTGGTCGTGAATAGACTTCTAGGCTCTTCCAAAGGGATCCCAAGACCTCTCCTCAACTATATAAATGACCCTCTGGCTCACATTGCAAATCGTCCAATTTCTTATGCATTAGAGAAATTTTGGCCATTTATTTCTTGTCATCTTTTGTTTTCATAGTAGTAAAATACTTTTAATCTAATTCAATAATTTGTAGAATTCACTTTTCATTAATGCAATTTTCACTTTTCTTTAAATGCATTGTTAATTATGTTTTCATGCATTTGGTTTCAAATCCATGTATAAGCTTTTTTCTTTTTCATTTAAGCTCGTATAAGCTCATCAAAGCTTATGTGAGTTAATGGTGTCTTAAGCTCGTTCTTAATTTTCATTTTTAGGAAAAGTCAAATAAAGTCAACTTTCTAAGTCAAAATTTTAGTGTAAAAGTTGTTTTAAGATTATAATGATGAGTTTAAAAGTGTTTTGAGTTGTTGGATTGATATTAAGGTTTCAATGATTTTCATCGGTATGGTTTGTAGTAGAATTGGTATTTTGAAGGTTAAAAGTGTTTGGATTTACTTCAAATTGTGTTTAATCAGGAGTTTGGTAAAAGTGTGAAATGGTTTAATCTTATTTAGTTTTGTTGTTAAAAGTTTTCATTTTAACATTTTCAAGTTTTCAAGCCAAGAGTTGTAGTTTCAATGCTTTAGCAAATTCATAAAACCATGGATTACGTCCCAAAGTCGGTTTATTCTTTTTGCTTATCTCATGTAGATTAGTCTATTTGTTCAGCTTAGTTTAAAATATTGTGTTGTTCTTAAGTAGATTAGTCTATCGATTTTAGCTCATTTGCCATTTAGTTGCTTTATCGCTTGCATAATTGTAGTTTTAGTCCTTTCTTCTGAGCATTTGTTGTATGCATTTCTCCATATCTGCTAGTGCTTAGATAGATTTTGGGTTTATGATTTGAGTGTTTTTGTTGCATGATAGCTTCTTAGGTAGCTTTTCTTAGAGATCGGACCTTAGATAGCTTATTTTTAGTAGCTTAATCTTGGCCTGCTAACTACTTGTTTTGCTCCATTTTTTCTTGCATGAGTTAGCCTCGTCTCTAACCGCCTTTTGTTTTGATCTTTAGCTTCTTCATCAATTGTCCTTATTAGCTGAAATTTTAGATAAGTAATCTCGGTTGGTGGGCTTGAGAACCACACTTTTGGTTTTCTCTTTAGCTTATTAAATAAGCGGTGCATAAGCTTAAACAGTGGGTCAAAAGTTTATTGGATAAGTAGTCATTTAGCATAATCTTAGGTAGATTGCTTATTAGGTGTTAGGAGTAGCTTGCATTAGTTGATTTTAGTAGTTATAGTATACATTAGCTTCTTTATGGTTTGGTAGCATAATTTAGTGCTTTTTGCTTATTTTAAAGTGCTTATTTCTTAGCTTTTACATAGCGACTCTCTTATCTTCCACATAAGCCCTAGATTTTTATATTTTTATAGATTTAGAATAATATTTTAGAATTTCCTGAATTTTTCATAATTTTTAGCTCCTTTGTTTAGTATTTTTCTTTATTTAAATCGGTTTTATTCACTTTTAAATAGCTTTTGTTGCAAATAATTGAGAAAAGTTCCAAAAATAATTTTCAATTTTCCCAGTTTAAGAAAAATATAAAAGCATAAAAATATTTTTCCTATTTTCCCCTTTTATTTGGTATTTTCACAATTTAAATTAGATTTAAATAGTTTTAAATTTGTAGAAAATAGAAAAATAATCGGAAAATATAAAATAGTTTTGAAAATTCTCTTATGGTATTTTAGATTTTATAAAAATAGTTTCATATTTTTCTCTTTGATTTTTATAATTTTTAGTATTTTAAATTAGTTTTTAAAGTTAAAAATTAGTTTTTAATTCAAATAAATTCAAGAAAATTCCTAAAAATTAGTTTTAATTCATTAATAGTTTTCAAATATCATTTTAGAGTAAAAGTAATTTTAGGTTATTTTTAGGAGTTAGATTAGTCGTAGTTGCATTTTATTTGCGTTTCGCTTTATTGCATTTTAGTTTTATTTGCGTATTGTGTAGGTTTCGTAGTTTGCCATTTTATTCTTAGGTTTTCCCATAGATTTTATTCCCGATAATCGCGGCGTGAGTTGGAAATTCCTTATCCGTAGGTTTAGAACCTAACACGTTTGATTATCCCTTCTCTCATTCAAATTATCGAATAATCCCTAGCGTGAGTTGGAAATTCCATTCAACCTCGTTACGAACGATCTCGGTGCTCAAACCTTGGTACAACGATAACGTGATTGAGTTACCCCGCATACTTTACACTTCTCATCTATTATTGATAAAATATCTTTGGTGAGTCGATTACACAAGCGCCTTTACCACAAGCCATAAACTTGCGGGCTAGCCAACTCTTCACTAATTAAAGATATGGTGAAATTTGAACACCATACAATTTTGGGCAAATTGCAAGCCGTCAACGGTTTGAGATATCTTTACCAAGAGCCGTTTGCTCTGGATTAGCCAATCCTTTTGTGTGTTAGACATGGCGGATCGATAATCGTAATGAGTAAGTGCAAAACACTTACTCAAAAAAAAAAATTGGCCAAAATGGGGGTTGGGTGGTATAATTACATGATAAAATTCGTGAGAATTCCCCCACTAGAAATGAATATTGTCCTCAATATTTAAAGTACTTTTGTTATGCGAAACTTAAACGTAAAAGGAAATATTACGGCCATTATTTGTGATTTTTTTTTTTTTTTTTTTTTTTGATGTTAGAAAACTTATATACAACAATGAGGCAACTCCCCACACTAGGGTGGTACACACGGGTGAAAACCCATGTTTAACTACTATTTTGATTCTTAGTCGCTAGCTTGACTCGACCCCAATTAATTTGTTCATGGGGAAGTAAGTGGAAGAGACAATCTCCATCGGACTTTCATTCAAGATGTTTGTATAAACATTGAAATGCGTGAAAGTTCCACACCGATGAGATATACATAGGCGGACCCGCTCACAAATGGTACATGGAAATGCCGGGGTCAAGATGGTATCTTCACTCCGAATGAGTGAAGAGAGAAGAAGTCACGGGATAGGTGAAGAAAGAAAGAAAGTCATGATGAAAATCATGACTAACTCATCTTCATCCATAGGAGAATCCATAATTTCGATATTATGAATCTCATCATTTAAGCTCAATTGGTCTAGACATATCCGGGTGTGTCATGATCAAAGTGGAAGTTATCATACTCGGCGGAGATATGATATGAGTGAGTTCACCGGCGAACTCCTCGTGAAGAGAATCAATCACAAGATGTAAATGTGTGAATTCTTGTTCATTGTAGACTCATCACTATCCTCAATCCGAGTATCAAAGAGTAGATTCTCGAAATTAAAGTGAATTGAGTCGAATTCAAATAGAGGATTAGTGAGAGTTGTTTTGAGCAACCAGGGAACAAAGTGATCAACATTCTCTATTGAATTTGTTGGGATAAGAAGTGAGTGAGCGATCATTATAAGGAGACTTTCAATCTCTCCGGATCGGCTTGAAATCAAAGAGACCATCGTCACTTTCGATGAAAGTGGTGATGTGAGTGAGTTCATTGGTGAACTCCTCAAGAAGAGGATCGAGGCCGTGGGAGTGATGCCTCAACATACTCGATGTTTCCATAGGAAGCACAATCGTCGCTAAAATCGGAGAAAGTTTCAAAATGATCTAGAAGACTCAAGAGGGAGGGATATCACACATATGGTCAAAAGTTCCTGTGACTCTCTCGGGATTGGGACAAGGTTCTCAACACTAGACTTTATGAATTCGTCCGATTCCTTTTCGAGAACAGTGTCAAGATGCTCGTCCCCGTGTTTAGAGAGTGAGTGGGAGCTTTGGGTGTGATAGCGGTTGTTTGAGAATGAATCTCAACTCTTTGGGATATCAATGATGAACTTGATGAATCTTTATAGAATTGAAGGATATCAAGGGTAACTTCATCATCATCATCCTCATCGAGAAGAAGCGACCTTTGCGGAATATAGCACGTGTTTTAGCCGCTTGTTCTTGACAAGTAATTCCTCCATACTCTTTTCGTTTCTAGCATCTCGTTCTTTTGCAAGTAATTCCGCCATAGATTCCTCACGAGAGTTTTGAAATGACATAGCCGACTCCTCCTTAAGTTCTTTTAATAACTCCGGACTCTTGATGAAAGGTCATCGTAGTTCATGAGGTTGCTTGAATCATTTGGTCTTGTGGAGGTTGGTCTTGAAATGATGTGTCAAAATTGTCACAAGGAAATGTATTCCCGTTTGACAATCCGAGCCGACGTGTGGACCTCCATTACTCACAACAAAATGATTGTTGTGGTTGGACATGTGAATAATATGGAATTTGGTAATTTCCAAAGTCACAGTGTTACCAGGCTGTTCATAGACAAGCGCGTTTCCGGATTGACACTCAAATCCTTGGTGAGGACCTCCACAAAACTCACACAGATATGTCAATTTCTCATGATGTGGTGGTGGTAGAATGAATCGGATGTGTCATGGTAAGGATAGGGAGCTTGGTTATAGATGGACCCATCTCACGATCCTACCATGCTACTGACAGGACAATTCCACCATTATGAGGACCACCACACATTGGCAGCCAAAATGGTGTGGATACGACATAGGAAAGAATCAAAGGTTTACAGAGGGGTTGGGATGAAGAATCAAAGATGTGAGAGGGTAAAGATGGATATTTTTGGATTTTTGGATAAACATTTTGTAAATATAAGAAAGAAAATCTTTTTGGGTTTTTGTGTTCGTTGAAAACTGATTTTAAAATGTTTTCGGGAACCGTTTTGTTTTTATATGATAATAATAAGAAAATATGAACAAGGATGGTAAATATACAATGGATGTATATTCAACAACACTGATGCTTCAAATTAAATAGTCTGTGACACCTCCCGGCGTGCGCCAAAATTTGATTCGCTCCCAAACGGTCGGGTTTATTACACAAGTCGACCACTTGTGAATGGTCAACCGTAATAAAAGTCAGACGACTTGAGAGCATGATGCAATTAAGTCCGGAGGAGTTTAGTGTATCCCCGGGTCGTTAAGTCCCAACGAGGTGTGTAAACTGTAATACAACGAATCTGTGATCGGGTGAATATTGAACATGAAAAGGTTATGATTGATTACACTAAGGAAATTAAATCTAATAAAGACTTTGAAGTCATTTTAATTCTATATTTAAAATCGATTAACGTTTAAAACCTAAAACGTACGTTTAAATTAAAAACTACGTGAACGTACGAAATAAAACGCAAAAATAAAGAAGTAAAATACCTACGGATATGGAAAATACAATCCTAAGAAACAATTAAGCGATGCTAAATTACATCCTAGGGTGTTAAAATGCAAAAGCGCTAAAAAGGAACTCACCGAGCCCGAAAGTGAAAAAGATGAAATTTAAGTCCTATGAGTGCAAAACTAATTTTCTTACATTCTAAATGACTAAAATAATTTTAGGAAAAAAGCGGGTATTTTTCTACTTTTATTTTATTTTCTCACAATTAAAAACTAAATTTAACTAATTAATTAATTAAAATACTAGACTAAATTATAAAATCTAAGAAAATTACAAAAAAAATATTTTAAATAAAAGCGATTTGAAGAAAATAAAAAAAAACTCTACACTACTTTTGGAATTTAGTAGTTAAAAGCTAAACTAGTAAGTGAGCTAAAGAACTAAAAGGTATTCAAATAATAAATTGTGTAAACTACAACATGAGAAAGACCAGGCGGTTGGTACTTGGTGTGCTTGGGTTGTGGTCGTGTGGCGAGGAGGTCTTGGGTTCGAATCCCACCTCCCTTTAGGCAACTTTTTTTTTTTTGATTATCTTTTTAGAACTTGAAAATACAACTTTTTATAAAACAACCTTTTCAAAAGCTTAAAAATAAAATTTGGTTATAAACATTGTTTGCATGTGAAAAAAAAAAAAAAAAAAAAACAACGAGGCTGTTTGGTTTAAGAACAACTAAAGGGAAGAATAAGCTACCAAAAGCTTGTAAATAAAAGCTACTTACCTAATGAGTGAACCTAAAAGCTAACTAACTAAAAGCATTAAAGGGAGCATTAATTAAGCAATACTAAGAGGAAAAAAAAACTATAAGCTATCTTCTTTATGATGATTACGCAATGACCCACTAGGGCTTTTCTAGCTTATTTTAAGCAAGCTAGAGGAGACCTAAGATCCCGAGCTTATGGGAATATGAGCACCACCACCTAACTAACTTTTGCCCCACTTACCCAGCTCACAAAGAGCTTATGACAAGCTAAAATTAGAACAAGCGGGCACTTGGGAATTCTTTGTTGGTTCTTGATCCGGGCAACAAGGCGGTTTAAAGGGCCTAAATATGCTACTAAAAAAGCAGAGTCCTAACTAAAGCAGAAAAACATGAAAACTATGAATCTAAATACTAAATAGCAACAGTAAACTAGTCCTATTTCTAACTCTAAGCTACTTAAACTTAAGCAAATAAAGAGCCTATTGCAACCTGTGAAGATCATTGATTAAACAGTAAGACAGAAAAAAGAACTAACCATCTTGATTTGTACCTGATGGAAACCAACAGCAACTTCAAAACTTTTGACTAAACCTTGCATAAAATGATTTCAACTTCTAAAGTGGGTCAAAAACTGAGTTTTGACCCAAAAATCTCACTGAACCAATCACTGCTTTATGGCAGAAATAAGAAAACTATTTTAAAAAATCCTTGCTTAAGACTTTAAAAGCTTAATTTGCACCACTACCTGAAACTCAAACTGATCTTCAAACAACTAAGCAACACTTTTAACAACAAAATATTTGAGACAAATTAAAAGTTTAGAACATACAAACTACATTAAAAACTGAATTGTAAATTTGATTTGGTGAAAATAAAAGTACATGGAATTTTAAAGGACAAAAGTAAATTGGCACTAGAATATGAATTTTCTAGACAACCTTTTCATTACTACTAGTAGCCTATTTATACAAATAAAAAAAAAAAAAAAAAAAAAAAAAAAAAAAAAAAACTACATCTTCTTTTTCTTGTCTTCCTTTGTTTGTGTTTCTTTTGTGTGACAAAAGCATTAAAAACACCTCCTTGTGCTTCTTTGCTTAAATCCAAGCCATCTATTTGTTTGGTGCAATTTTGGATTTAATCTGAGCCATCAAAGGGTGATTTATGCTTGACTTGGCAGCCTTGGGAAAGAGGAAAGAGTGGATGAGTGGTTGAGGAACAAGGGTGCGGTGCGGGGATGGGTTTGGGTTTTCTTTATTTGTGTTCTGGTTTTCTAGGATTAAAGAAGGAGGAAAAAGGGTAGTGTGGGATGGTGGGTTTTTATTTGTGTTTATGAAGTAATAAAGGGTTTGGTTGGTTTGTATAATAGATAAGCCCAATGACTAAACTTGTACAATCGAAACTTGAGGAACTGATGTGACAAGCTTCCAAATTTCATTCAAGGGACCATACACCAAGTTAGATAAACGAAAGGACCTTTATGATATTTATTACAATTTAAAACATCAGGGACCTTTTATGTCATTTTGAAACTTGAGGGTAAAGTTGCCATTTGTAGAAAACTTTCATTTTAAACCTTGAGGACTAGTTTTGCCATTTTGTGAAACTTGAGGATGAAAATGTCAATTGTGTGAACTTTGATCATTTTTATTTGTTTTCAATATTTTTGTACAGAGTCATAAAACACATTTCAATGATATTTGTAACATTTATATGGTCATTTGTGTGTTTTTGGTCGTTTTTGTGGGTTTAAATAATATAAAATATATGTGTATTTAGACACATATCAATATTCGACGCTACAAAATGTCAATGATACTTCACAGTTTAAGCAAAATCTTTCTAAGAATCGTCAGCGTCAGTCATGATTCTTTTCAAGATGGTTGCTTATGACAAGAACTTTTCGTGCAGATGGGTGTACACGTTTATGATGCTTCCGAAAGTTCAAAACCATCATGGGGGAGAAACGTGTACTTTGATGTTTTACGGTCAACCTCATGGGGAAGTAGTGTATACTACTCGACTTAGTATGGTTTGTGAAGTTGTCTACATATGGGTAATGAATTGTTGATGTTGGATAATGAACCGCTGCATGTTCCCCTAAAACAGATATTCTACGAAACCAAAGTTGTCATAACACATTCAAGCTAACATTGTTTACGGTTTTGTCTTGATTTTGTAAAATCTCGCGAAAGAATCTATTTCTCGGTTTAAATCATAGACTTGTAAAATCCCGTGACAATGGAAACATCCTGGTAATTGTAAAGTGCATTTCTGGATCTATCTTACGGTTTATTCTTGGTTTTGTAAAATCCCTGAAAGAAACTATTTCTCGGTTTAAACCATAGAGTTGTAAAATCCGTAATGATGGAACCATCACGGAGAAAGAAAAGTGTGCGTGTCGATGCGCTTTATCTTCAAGAAGAAGAAATCTTCTTATGACGTTTGAACACAACAGTTCAAGCCTCGTTCCTTAAAGAAAAGAAAAGTGTACGCTTCAGTGCGCTTTATCTTCTGAAAAAGAGAAATCTTCACAATTATGACCATTCTCATCAACATGCTTCATGCTTTTTCCATGCGCTTTCAATTATCAAGTGAACCGGGCTTCTGTTGATTGTTTTCTTATTCCACTTGCTCAACTATAATGACGATGGCGACATCATGTGCTAATTTTGCGGGGGAAAAGTGTGAATAGAATACATTTGGATGATTTTCACTTATTCAATCAAGAATGGCAACTCCGTATGCAATTCTTGAGGGGGGGAAGAAGTGTGAATTTATTGCATGGTTGATTGTTATCCGAGAATAAATGGTCAAACGGCTCCAAACTCATGTAAGAACCGAGCTTCTTCTTAATCGGGTCATCTTCACATGGAGTTTTCTTCTAAGAGCCGTTGGTTGACATCTTCATCTGGTGAGTTGATTAATGACAAAGTGCTTCGATTCTGGGCTGATTTCCTCAATGAACATCTTTACATTCTTGTTTGATTTGGAGGATTTGAGCTAAGGGTTTGCTATTTGTATGTTAGCAGGAATGCATTTGGTGAGTTGAAGATGTTGACTTTCTATTCCTAGCTGGACAATCTTGAAGAAGGTCGAGTCTGATCATTCTACATTTTACGCTACATGTTAGAAGACTAAAGGCGAGTTGCATTTATCGATCTAAAGACTTCTTCTTAATCCGGGCATTTATCAAGCAGTTGTCGGTTTAGGGAGAGCACTAATTGGGGAGATTGAAATGTCGATTTAATCCCAATTAGATTTGCTCACACTCTTGACAAGTTGATTCTCACAAAGATTGAATGCGATATTCTCAACAGATTTCAAGTATTTGGGCTTTTAATGATTGCTGATTCTGAAGTGTCAAAACCAGCAAGGGGGAAGGAGACACGTATCTAAACGTGAGTAAACTTGATGAACTTAATTCTTCTAAGTGCTTGAAGATATCCCGGGAAGACAAATGTCATTACCGCAAAGACACTCAAGGTTTGACTCATGTCGTTTAGTGTACTTATTCCAACTATGTGGGGGAAGAGATGGAAGAGTTAGTTTACGAAGATGAAAGAGGTACACAAGTGTGTGATGATTTTGATGTTATCACAATCATCGGGGAAAGATTGTGTACATTGGGGATGCTCAATTGTTTTACTTGAGGGCTTAATCGGTGATTCGAGAGATATAATCACTTATTCGGAGTTGAAATCCGAGATAGTCCTCCGAGATAATCGATGATTCGACACGCTTCTTCAATGTTATCGGTTATTCTCTCTTTGGGCATTCGGTATTTGGGTTCTTGAGCTTCATACACTATCATCGGGAAGAAAAGTATACATTAGGGTTATTCTTTGGCTATTGGACTTAATCGCTACTTGATGGTATAAGTTTCTCTGTCTTGAGTATATGTGTATTCGGTTCGTGAGCTCTAGTCTAAGAGGCCCATTGCATCAATTCATCTACTGGGGAAGTGATCTCTTGACAACTTTTGGTATGGATCGCCTGGACTTGATGGAAAAGGAATTTGAGAAGAGGTATTCAAATGTGGGATGATACGTTGTTGTTCTTCTTCTTGATGATATAACCCGAGCGAAGAATCTCGATTATCGTTCTTAAAAGGAGCAGCAGGATTTATGATAATGGTGTGCTTCTTTGTGCACCGGCTAAAGCAAGCTTGAAATAGGCGTCGAATACCTTTCGGCTAAAGGATTTTTGGTTTGGGGAAGGCGCCAAAGTCTCACTTTCAGATGGTTCAATTTCTTTCTTCAATACAAGAGCCTCGGAAGCTTTGGTGGTGAAAGTTTTAGGGATGATGACTTCTATCTTCTACAACGGGGCTGCTCGATATCCTTATCTCGGTACTCGTATCATCATCTTCTTAAACTATATCATCTAATCTATCTGTGTATATATTTTTCAAAAAGCAAAATATAAAAATATAAAACCAACAAAATCAAAATAGAAAATTATAAAATCAACAAAAACCCATAAAAATCAGAAAATGGAAAAATACCAAAAATATGTTTTCTCATGACATGTCTTCTGGTATCGATAACATCTGCGGTCTTAGAAATGTCATTCAACAATGGCACGGGACCATAGATGAAGTTCGAGCAGAAGGTGTAAATATTCTTTTCAAAACATGTCACATATCAAATGGCTTTCGATTATTTGATTGTAACCAGCTTCAAAAATGATGGCTTGCGATTATTTGATTGTAACCAGCTTAAACCATGGCTTGCTATTACTTGATAGCAACCCGCTCTTCAAGAAAGGAAAGTGCTACACTTAAATGATTTTCAAATATTTCGTGCACTTATCCTAAAAGCAGAATGAGGAAAGTATGTCGAAGGATCTTGTTCCTACACAAATGTTTTCCGTCTAAAATTCTTACGAAAATATTTGTTTTAACAAAATGGTGGTAAATGAGTTGCTTTCAAAACAATCGGTTTGAATTTTTATTAAATTGAAAACTCGATCAATAACTTGGTAACTTTCAAACTTTTCGGACAATGAGTCATTGATTGAGGGGAGAATGTTTTCAAATCTATATCATCTAACGGGCTTTCTTAATTATCCTATATGCTTAATTAAAAATGTTGTTAACCTACGTTGAAAGACTAGGTGCCTAGGATAAGATTGTTAGGATTAGATGATTATAGTTTGATGAACACATATATCCCATGCCTTATATGAACTTATTGATATGTTGGATTGACTTTAATTAGTCGATTGCTGTTTGGGTGATGTCGACCACCATATATCTGTATGTATGTTCACTAACGTATGCAGATATCATGGATATAAGAATGTTCCCGATCCGGATCCTAAGATGATTGGATGCCGAAAGGAAAGGGTGACTATTTCTTGGGTCGACAAATGAAGAAACGGAGCTTAATTGGACTTCCATGGAGAGTTGGCATGAAAAAATGCAACGTAAGAGGTCTCATGCCATCGTGAGATGGTTTTCTTCATCATCAAATGAAGAAACGGAGCTTAATTTGACCTCAATGGAAAGTTGGCATAAAATGCAACGAAAAAAGTCTCACTGCATCAGCAGATGGTTTTCTTCCAAACTCTACAAATAACAACAGAAGCTTCTCAACCACCTAACGTACCTTTGTGCAGGAAATTTGATACCATTTTTAAAAAAAAAATTCAAATAATATTGTTTTGAAAAATGGAAAAATATTGTTTTTGAAAATAAATTGGACTTAATTTTGGAAATCACCGGACTTCATTTTATCAAAACTTAAGTCACTAAATCAACGACTTCGGTCATTGATTGAGGGGGAGAGTGATTTAAAATAAAATATTTTCAAACGATATTTCTTCACAAAAGTTCCGGTTTGTATGAAATTAAGTGGTGATCTAAAGATTTAATGTTATGTCATGGTATGATTTTACTTTAGAATCAAGATCTTACAAAATGAAATTTTTTCTGTTCTTGTTTGATTGTGAAATTATTTTATTTTACTTAAAGATCTCTTAAAACTGTCATACCTGACACTAACAATCTTTAACGTCTTAAATTGATCCTCTTCAGTCATTTTTCAAAAATCAAATCTTGCCACGTCTTTCCCCAAAATTTTCTAAATGATTTAAATCAATTGGGATCCAAAATCTCAATTGGTTTAAAATTTTTGATCGGGGAAAACATCCTTGTGTGGATCTTTAATGGAATCGGTTTTAGTCCTTCATAGGCAATCCTGCCTCCATGTGCCAAACAATTTCAAATACACAATGCACATGTTGAGGAGGAGGATTTATCCAAAAACAAGATGAGTATTTAAACATGGCCACATTTTCTCCCATGTTTTCTAAACCTTATTAAATCACTTGAGATCCAAAATCTCAAAGGGTTTGATATTTTTGATCGGGGGAGAATTTGTGATTTAATATGAAATCTGATAAATGATGATCAATTTGATTCAATTGTGCAGGCTGCTCTCTCATATGTGCTAAACGCTTTCGTATCTCGAAGCACATATTGAGGAGGAGCATTTCAAAAAGAAAATAAACTATCGAGGTACAAAAGCCTTTATGTTTTAACATAAAGTACCTTGATTGATTTTCTAAATGGTTTCTTAATGGCTTTTGTGATCGTGGATGTACTTCAAAAGAACTCGTTCCTCTATGTGATAAAATGATTTCAAATATTCTACGCACATATTAATGGGGAGAATTTACCAAAAAAAATCAAATGGCTTTTTCTATGAAATTTGTGATCAAAGAAAATATTTAAAGAACTCTTGCCTCCATGTGCTAAACAATTTCAAGATCATATGCACATGTTGAGGGGCATTTTCTAAATGATCAAAACTAATAAGGTACAAAATGCTTTGATCTCGTATCACGAGTACCTTGATTGTTTTCAAATGATTTTCAATTGGTTTCAAGGAAGGAAAGAACAATACCAAAAGACCGACCAATTTACTTTATGCATGGTGTTATAAGGATGGTTAGGTTAGGTATTCGTTCCCACGATCCAGCCGATGCGGGAGGGATCTACCGAGGGACAATCCACTAGATAGTGTAGAAGTCCTTAGGTATGATGAAAAAGGAGAAAAGTGAGATATGGGAAGAGTGCAGATGAGATAGAGCTAGAAGCTGGAATAAACCCAACAAGGTTCTAGTTATGAAGTCTCATTAAGCTTGAAGGGTTGAAGAATGAAAGCAATTGAATATGAAAAGGGTGAAAAGAAATAGCCCTTCAATAATTCAACCTTAGGGCGAAACCGGGTTAAATACATATGCTCTTGGTGTTTACTAAGGTAACACGGTATTGAAGACAAGGCGTCATGGACCCGGACGTGCTGCACTAAACTTCCCAAGCTACTCAAGTTCCTTTTAAAGGGCTTGTTTCATTCTCACGGGAACAGACATTATCTATCGACTTTCTCTTAGAGATTGTTGATATTGAAGAGGAGACCCTCTCCCTAGTCTCGGCATAGGAAACCAAATGTGCACAATTGAGTCTAGAGCCAAGAGATCATCCACAATATCTCATTAGGACACAATTAATGAAGACTCATTGTTTCACACAATGTGGAAAGTAAGTGTATATTGAGAGTCCTCGCATTATCCTTGTGGTATTGCGGAACATCCGAGTGATATGAAAATATTCACGATGAAGATGGAAATCCTTCTAGAGCCAACAACAAAAAGCTCTTGGTGGGTGACATGTGAGATCTTCTCGTGAGATCAAACTTGTGACAACCGGATAGAAAGCGATGGGAAATTCAATCTTGAATCAACCTTGGTCCGGAATGGTATTGGCGAATACTTTTGGAAAACCGTTCGATGTGCAAATCTTCTTTTCTCTAGCACATCGAATGTGTATTTATGTTTTCAAACACAAAAGTATCTACGATTGAAAAAATACTTTTGTAAAAACCGTTCGATGTGCAAATCTCTTCTTTTATCTAGCACATCAAATCTCAAATATAAAAGTATTTATGATTGAAAATTGATCTTTCTCATAAAACCTATATTGCACAACTCTTTCTTCTAAGCAATACGCGATTGTTTTCAAATCATTTTCATCAATCGGTGAATCTCAATTCATCTGGTTCACTCACTCGTGTTGTCTTCTTTGAGGCGTTCGGTTTGAGAATAGCTAAATTTCGAAACCACTGTCGAGGAGATTCTTAGGAATCCTACCGATCACGGCGATACTTGTCTTGATCAGAACCATGTGTTGGAGTATGCTCGTGTCATAATAAATAATTATATGGCTAGTCGTATGTGAGCCTATGGGGTCATACACATATACACTTAGACACCATTATCATAATGTATTTATCGTATTTATTATGTATAACCTTTGTTTCATAAGGGAGTTAAGTGGAATATTTGGTCTTTGAAGGATTATAGTGTAACTCATCAATTAGCATTTATGCTAATTGATTATAATGATTATGTTTAATGGTGATTGTAAGTTACATCTTGATCTTCAAAACGCGGCCAAAAACACACACACAAGGTGTTTTGTTTTGGTTTTCATTCCTACATAATTCTAAAGGTAGTCTTGTGCAAGGATTGATTCAAGGGTTTAGACTAGCATCAAAGGGTGTTCGTTGGACGTGTAGTGTGTTTCACACATTGGGAAAGACCAACCTTATTGGTCTTTTGGTTTCTTGGTTCCATTCGTGGAGGTGATTGGTGTCTAGTTCAGGAATCGCTACTAAAGGTATAAACCTTATCTATGTTTTATTTGATTGATCATATGACAATATGGATCCGTTGTTGGTGATGATTCCGCTGCGTTTATTTGATATTTATATGTTTGTTATATTCATCATCACCTATAGTGGTATCACGAGCCATCATATGTGCCATATGATTATCGGTATCTTGAAAAAATGGTCAAAAGCGCGTGTTTTAAGTGATTTTTGCAACCACTTTCAAAACAGCCCGAGGGCTCCATTTTCATGGATTAAGAATGTTATAGTAATATAAACATCTGTGATTTTTGGTCCTATGGCCATTGGTTTCGCATTTGTTAATTAAACAATGTGTTGATGCGCTAAAATGGCTTTAATCGCGTTGTTTTAATCGATTCTTGAAGCGATTTGAAAACAGCCCCTAAGGCTTTATTTTCTGTGGTAAAATGATTTTAGAAGGTCTAATTTCAGTAGGTTTAAGAACCTAAATCCATTTTACTAAGCGTACCAATCGGGTTTTAATTCTTGTTGATTATTTCTTGATTAGATTGGCTAAATCTTTTATTTCATGCTATTTAAATTGTTCCCATGGCAAATACATGCATGTTTGCTCATGGGATTAGCCAACACCTTATTATGATCATAATTTTATGGTATTATTATGTGTATATGCAAACCGATGAAAACCTAGACCACTTGTGCTATGAATGATTGTGATTGTCGTTAATTTCTTGTTATTTGGGGTTTGCCATTGTTTGACTTTTATGTATGAATTTTAATTTGGTTTTGCCATTGTTTGGGCATGTTACAATAGATAGATAGTAGATTAGTTGTATTTACATTCTATATATTGTAACCGATGCTGGAATGGAATGGCGAAGCATAAAAAGACATAAAGGCATAAAATGGCTGCTCGTACAAGCTGCGATAAAAGCGGCGTTTCCGATGATTGGTGGTGTATTTTTAACCAAATTTTTTTGCAGGTAGACAACTCATGGGCCCACAACTTTGTAGTTTGGTACTAAGCTCGGGATGACTCCTTCTAGGCCATTTGGGCCTCGAATGGGGCTGGCGATTCACTTTTCATGTGCATTATGGGCTTCTACTTGTCCTTGCTAGGTCTTGGTGCAAGTGGGAGTCCTCAGTGTGGTTGTGGTTTATGTCCTAGATGACTCTTGGTTCTCGTGATGGCTCACGAGACCAAGCATAGGTTCTTTATCGGTTGAGGCTTTGCATATTGTGGTTGTGTGTTGGTTGTTTGCTTATTATGTATGTTGTGAATGTATATAACTTGCAAATAGTTTTCTAAAACTTAAGCATAACACAAACCATTTTCAAACTAAATCTCATGATTTAGTTTAACTAAGTTAAATATGGATTTAACTTAAAATCATTGTTTTAATAATAACACTTAACTTGTTATGTATGTTATTCGATTTATGTATTGTCTATCTCTTTTATAATCCACATAGGTTGTATATTAGACTTGAATATGGACAACTTGACACATAAATTAAAACAATGATTAGTCTTAAAGTTAAGAAGAGTTTTTAACGTACTACGAAGAATGAATGCATGCTTTTTCGTACACCTTTTTGATTCACATCAAAATATTTTACCGTCACAAATTTAAGTCATGCCGTCGATCGCTGAGAACACTTGCAATTACTTTTTGCCTATCGTGGGACCTAGGTTGAATTGTAACCCAAGGTGATTATTGTCTATCGTGGGACCTAGATTTATTTTACGTTCTCAAATTGGATGACTTAATCGAGTTAAGCGGTGAGACCTTGACCGAGGCAAGGATGGGACTAAACATGCCGACTTGACACTAGATGCTTGTTCACTAGTGCCATGGGTCCCATAAGGATCTAAGAGTTGCACTTGATTTGCAATTGGTCGGCGTTACCTACCTATTGAATCCACCATTGCTAGCGATCAAGCGATGTGATGGTGGAATCTCAATGAGGATCTTAGCCTTTTCGCAAAATTAATTGTTTTTCTTTTAAAACTTGGGTAGTTAATTTTAAAAGGATTAATTATTATAAGATACTAAAATTTGAATTTTTTGTTTTGTAGATGACAACTCCAACTCAAACCATCAACAACTCGTCAATCGGATCAATTCTAGAAAGAGATTGAATGGTAACAACTTTTGGATGGTTTGAAACTTGAGGATTGTCCTCAAGTCCGAACAAAGTTTTACCATCTGGAGCGAGCTTTACACAGGCCTCCTGCTGAAAATGCCACTTCTTCTGGCGTAAGTAATGCCTACACTCGTAGGTTTAATGAGCAGCGAAGTCGCTGTCTTATGCTTGCGAGCATGATCGAGAAATTCAAAAGAATTTAGAGGACCTCCAGACATTTGACATGATAACGAACTAAGAACTATGTTCGAACGACAAAGTGACGGGAATTATTTGAAATGTCGGATCATTCCATGCTTGCAAGCGGAGGAAGGACAATCGGTCATTAGCCATATCATGAAAATGAAAGGCTATCGGATCGAGATGGGCGGCTTGGATACCCCATGCCTCGGATCCTTGGAGTGAGCATGATACTAACCTCACTTTCAAAGGAATTTGAACAATTTGTGCAAAACTACAACATGCACAACATGGGCAAGACCATACATGAGCGCATAATATGCTCAAACTTGCGAAAAAGGTATGCCCAAAGCTCCAGTTGTCCTAGCTATCAAGCAAGGCAAAATCGGGAAAAAGAACAAGGGAAACCGCAAGCACACGGCAAGGGACAAGGGAGAGGCAAGGTAAGCTTGCTTCGCCCCCAAACCTAAAGTCCCCCGCACACTAGAAGGAGCACCGACCAGGGCGCACCTGCCATCAACTGTGGAATGGTAGGGCTGGAAGAAAGCATCCGTGTACAGGCGAGTTGAAGAAGAACAAGGCTAGCGGGGCTAGTACATCGGTATCTTCACTATAGAACTCTATACTTTTCTAATAAATCACGGGTATATGATCTGAGGTTGTGGGACTCGCATTTGTAATGATGTGCGACTCTTGGGGAAGTCGAAAGTTGAAGCATGGCGCTTTGGACTGTCACGTTGGTAATGGGAATCGTGCGGTCAAAGCGATAGGAAGCTATGATTTAATCCTTCCTAATGGACTAGTTATTGTTTTGAATAATTGTCATTTCGCACCTACTATTACTAGAGGTGTTGTTTCACTTTCGTTTGAAGGATGATGGATTCATTCATGTTTTCTGATTTTGGCATTTCGGTTTCTAAGGATAATGTTTTTATTTTAATGCTATTCCTAGAGATGGTATTTTTGAAATTGATATCGTGATCCTAATTCAAACAATGGTTCTATATATAATGTTAGCAACAAGAAATCTAAGCGTAACATGGATTCAACTTTTCTATGGCATTGTCGTCTTTGCCACATAAACAAAAGCATTACAGGCTGCAACAAGATGGGCTTTTAGAATCAATTGATGATCGTCTTTTGATAAATGTGTTTCTTGCATATCCGGTAAGATGACACGCATGAAACCTTTTTCCCATGTTGGAGAAGAGCTAAAGACCTACTTGGACTCATACATCTTGATGTATGTGGCCCATTTAGGATCATGTCTAGGAAGGAGCTAACTACTTGCGTCACTTTTACCGAGCGATTTCGATCGATATGGTTATGTTTACTTGATTAAACATAAACATGAAGTCTTTAAACGTTCAAAGTATTTCAAAGTGAGGTAGAAAATCAACTCGATAAGACTATAAAAGCTCTTGATCCGATCGTGGAGCGAATATATGAGTCAAGAGTTTTAGATCATCTAAAAAGTGTGGGATAGTCTCACAATTCCTCCTCCACATACACCACAACATAATGGTGTATCTGAAAGGAGAAATCGTGCTTTTCTAGACATGGTTCGATCTATGATGAGTCTAACAACGTTGCCAATGTCCTTTTGGGGTTATGCCTAGAGTGCGCTGCCCGCATTCTCAACATGGTTCCAACCAGAAGGTAGATAAGACACCATACGAAATATGGCATGGGAAAGTCCTAACTTGTCTTACTTGAAGGTGCAGGGTTGTGAGGCCCTCGTGAAGCGAGAAGCGTAAACAAACTTGAGTCTAGATCTATCAAGTGTGTCTTCGTAGGATACCCAAAGGAAGCGATGGGTTACTACTTCTACTACCCACCCGAGAACAAAATATTTGTTGCTCGTTATCTTTGAGTTTCTTGAGAATAGTCTCATTTCACAAGAAGCAAGTGGAGCACCGTGACTTTGGCGAAATTCAAAGTGAAGATGCACAACTTTACGGTAACACTAGTGAGCATCAAAATGAGGCCGAACATGAAAATGTCGAGCCTCTTAGAGATGTTGCTCGATTAAGTAGATCATGAGGATACCTCAAGCACACAGGCGATATGGTTTCTATGTCGATCTTTGAGGAACATGAGTTAGGGGATCAAGATGAACACCTAACTATCGGTGCATTATCGAGTTACGAGCGATAAATGGCTCGGTGCTATGAAATCGGAGATGCAATCCATGAAGACAATGAAGTGCGGGTCAAGTTGACTGCCTCCTAATGCTAAGACCGTTGGGAGTAAATGGCTCTTCAAGAAGACCGACATGGATGGCAATGTACACACCTATAAAGCGCGTCTAGTAGCAAAGGTCACACTCAAACCTACGGGATTGACTATGAAGAGACCTTCTACTTTGTTCTTGGCGTTAAAGCTATTAGGATTCTTATAGCCATAGCGTACTATGACTATGAGATTTGGCAAATGGATGTCAAGGCGGCCTTGTTGAGCGACACCTAAGCGAAGATGTTTACATGGTGCAACCGAGGGCTTCGTGAATCCTAAACATCCCAACAAAGTTTGCAAGCTTCAAGATCCATTTATGGATTAAAGCAAGCATCTAGAAGTTGGAACAAGAGATTTGATGAGAAATCAAAAGATTGGTTTCGCTCAAAACTTTGATGAGCCATGTGTATAAGAAAACTAGTGAAAGTAATGTCGTATTCTAGTCTTATATGTCGATGACATATTACTCATGAAACAACATTCCAATGCTACAAGATGTAAAATCACGGCTTGAAATTGTTTTGAAATGAAAGACTTAAGCGACTGCGTACATACTTGAGTCAAGATCTGAGGATAGATCAAAGCGGTTAATCGGCTTGAGTCAAAGTGCATACATTGACAAAATCCTAAAGCGATTTAGGATGCAAGATTCCAAGCGTGAAATCTTCCAATGCAACGAATCGAATTGAGTAAAACTCAAGAACCTTCTACACCAGAAGAGGTGAAAAGGATGAAGGTATCCCATATGCTTCTGGCGTGGGATCCATCATGTATCTTGATAAGGCACTAGACACGATGTAGCGTTCGCTCGAAACACGGCAGTAGGTATCAACGAATCGGTGAATGTCCTTTGAATTCTGTTAAGAACATATTAAAGTATCTTCGTAATACTAAAGATATGTTTCTTGTTTATGGTGGTGATGACAACAGAGCTCGATATCACTTGCTATCTTGATGCGGGTTGGCGAGCCGATCGTGATGACACCAAGTCCCAATGGATTCGTTTTCATCATGAATGGGCGTTGTTGGTGGAAGAGTTCAAAGCGAGCCGCGATAGCAATGTCCTCTGACGAAATACATTCTTCTTGTTTGTAATGGAGGCGATTTGGATTGAAAATTCATTTACGGGCTTGGCGTTGTTCCGACAATGAACTACCCATGGATATGTCTTGTGATAATCCGGTGCCATTATCATTGCAAATGAACACGGTGTTCAAGGGTGCCAAACACTTTCGTCGGAAAGTTCATTACATTCGAGAGTTATCGAAAGTGGTGATATTCGTCTTCTAAAAGTTCACACGGATGACAACTTAGCGATCCTCTTACTAAAGCTATGCCTTGCACGAAACATGTTGGGCATGCTAGGAACATTGGACTTCGACCATTAGTAGTCTCATGTAGATCTGTTTATTTTAGTATTTGAATAATTGGAATGCTAAGCGGTTTATATTTTGTAATGAATTGATTTAATGGTTATTATCGTTTTCATTCATATCAAGCTGTATTCTATATTTGCATGTTTAAATCCATGAATGATTTTCTTCATTCAAAACTTGTCCATTGTCGGTTGATGCGGAGTACCATCAAATTAAGACAATTGTGAGTGTGTTGGTGACCTTCTTGCCAAACTCACATGTTGTTCATGGTGATGAGCATTGGATCGACCCAACCTCACAGTATTCCTTTGCATGGATCGGCGTCATATAGTGAATCTCGAAAATGGTTATGTCTATTATCCTTAGACTTGAGATGCAGCGGGTCTTGCATGTGGAGTTTATTCCTTGATATGGTTCATATTGTCTGAACAAGGTAGTTATAAAGGCCACTCGGGGAATGATTTGAAGCACATGAATGACACGTCGGATCAAAATAAGTTTGTTCCTCCACATGGTGTGGAGTTAGATACTATTGGGCCCTCGATGAGTTGAGCAGGATGTTTGTATGGCCGTACCCAAATGAGATTAAGATGAATCTTAATTCACTTGGTAATCTTGTTCAATATCAAGATCGAGAACATAATAGTTGAAAAATTAGAATGACTTATGATCCATGTCTAATATTCAACATGGTATCTGAAACAAAGGGATATAAGACATATAAACCATTTAATGAAATGTTTGAGAAACTGACCTCACATTACTCTAGGGGCATTGGCGTGTTGCTAGGCGCTAACCTTTGCTTGTATAATTACTTGTCTATTATGACATCGCAGTGGGAGTATTGGAGTATGCTCGTGTCATAATAAATAATTATATGGCTAGTCGTATGTGAGCCTATGGGGTCACACACATATACATGAACACCATTATCATAATGTATTTATCGTATTTACATTATGTATAACCTTTGTTTCATAAGGGAGTTAAGTGGAATATTTGGTCTTTGAAGGGATTATAGTGTAACTTAATATTTGACATCAATTAGCATTTATGCTAATTGATTATAATTGATTATGTTTAATGGTGATTGTAAGTTACATCTTGATCTTCAAAACCACTCTTCCCCCTCCTCTCTTTGTACGGCCAAAAACACACACACACAAGGTGTTTTGTTTTTGGTTTTTCATTCCTACATAATTCTAAAGGTAGTCTTGTGCAAGGATTGATTCAAGGGTTTAGACTAGCATCAAAGGGTGTTCGTTGGACGTGTAGTGTGTTTCACATTGGGAAAGACCAACCTTATTGGTCTTTGGTTTCTTGGTTCCATTCGTGGAGGTGATTGGTGTCTAGTTACGAATCACGCTACAAAGGTATAAACCTTATCTATGTTTTATTTGATTGATCATATGGCAATATGGATCCGTTGTTGGTGATGATTCAGCTGCGTTTATTTGATATTTATATGTTTGTTATATTCATCATCACCTATACCATGGGCGTGTACCTCAATTCAACGAAAGTGATCAAAGACACTTTCGTGTGTTTTATTATAGCTAATGTTTGCGGTACATATGGACGGTTGCGGTGATCGAAATTGAGGAGTCAATCAAAGCGCATGCTCGCATCCACACTTATTGAAGAAATCATGAGGTGCATATCTACATAACACGGCTCGATATTTTTATACTATGCTTACGCTCTTGCTACAAATATCATGAACCAATAAAGCTTCCGCTACTCGAACATCACATGAAGGCAACACAACTATGGATGATCCGGAGAGATTTGCTATGGTGATGATCTCGAAGAAATCTCGAAGATCATCAAAGATGTGGATCGATTAAAGGCCTCCACTAAAAGTACAAATCAATGCGGACTTTGAAGAATCGCTACTAAAGCACAAAGATTGTGGAATTGAAGAATTGAAGTCTCTGAGCTCAAGAACAAAGTCAAGAATAGAATGCTAGGATGCAAAATGTATTTCATGGGGTGACCTCCCTTAGGGAGATTGTTAGGAATTGGAAATTCCATATTAAAGTGTCGGTCACCCCAATTATTGTCTAGCATAAGTTAGCTCGTGAGACTTGTAGTTATTTACGTTATTTAGTAGTTAATTAGTTAGTTTGTAGCATAGTATAGTTTAGTGTAACACCGTGGAGGAAGGGCGGGTCTTTACCCATTGTATGCACGATCCACGGTCCGTCGGGAGAAATACCCCTTCCATCCATGGAAGGGGTGGTGCTTCTTTCATAATCTAACATTCATATTTTGTGCTACAAGTCTCTACCAAGAACACCCTCTCTTATCTTTCTCTCTCTAAATGGCTAACATGTATTTCCATCATCCAAGACCACCCGAATCATTAACACAATAAATATTACGATCCTACAGAAGCATTAATCCTTTTTTGGAAATGATAAAAATTCATTTGATAGAGATAAGCGCATTGGTTCAGTTGTTGCAGAGGTTAGTTGGTTGACTGTACACCCTTGATATGATTGGAACTATAATCTCTTGGTATGATTGATACTATAGCCATGAACATTTCTTGTATCTTGATCGGGTTTTAGCTATTTGTGATTACTATTCTTTTATATTCAAGGTTTAACTTGTATATTGGATAGTGTTTATGAATTAAGATGACAAAACCTTTAGCAACCTTATAGATGTAATTGTGTTGTAGTTGCTATGTTTTTGTGACTCTGCTAACTTCAATGCTTAGAACCATTTTGCTCAATTTTTTGAATACCTCACACTTTTTTGCTAACTGTTCCAGCTTCAATATGTGGAAGTGCTTGGTTGTGTCTATTACTTTGTCTTATGTTATATCATACTAACTCTTATTTTCAGTTGTAAACATTATTTAAGAAAATGTATCCAGCCTTATTTCCACCGCCGTGTAAAAAAATGAGGTGTTTCGTAAAGATGGTGTTTCAAATACAGCTAAGCTTTCTAAAAGAACGAGATCATTGTATGGTTAAAATTATCTAGTAATAAGACATAGTGGTATGGTTTGTTTAACTTCAACATATGTTTCTAAAATTTAATCTCTTTTTCTTTCAGCATTTGATGGTTCCCTTCTGGTTGTTTTACGGTATTGTTGTTTGTTTATTTTTTTTAATTACGTCATTATTGCCTTTTGATTATTGATGGTGTTTTCATGCTACGATTGCATCACATATGTTGTTTTTTTTAACGGCAATTGAAATAGAAACTAGCAAGGAGCTAGAGTATTGGTGGTGTTTCATGCTAGGATTGCATCACATTTGTTGTTATTACATGTCTTAAGAAAAAGTTCAAATAGTCAACATAGAGAATCATTTAAGAAGCTGTAAGATAATGGATCATTGAGATAAAGATTTTTTGCATGACATATCTAGCTTTATATAACACAATATTACCTTCAACGGTGCATTAGAATTATGAGCTATTTTTGTGATCATAGCATACTTGTGATTGTAGATACTTGATGGACATGATAGGCCAGAGTAGCTAAAATTTACCAAATTACTGAAATGCTAATATTTCTTTTGCAGGCTTTGGACTCGATAAAAAATCCATGCCTAAAAAGGATAAAGGGAAGGAAGAGGAGAAGAGCAAAGATAAACCGGTTGTAGGTATTTCAGCATATGATGTAATAGTAGATAAGATCATGTACCTTTACTAAAAGATTGAAACATTAATGTTTTGAGTATATGTTCTGGTTACACATGCCTTTACAACAGTAGCTTAGAGATTACTTAAGCATTACGATTGTAGGTTGGGCTCAAAAAAGATTAGCGAAAAGCTTGAGGTATAATCATTTAGCTACACAACAGTATGTCCAAGTTTAATGTCCATAAGAGTTTGTGATGCAAATGAGGTATGTCTCCAATATTGATGTGACAGTATGTGATGCAAATGAGGTCATTATTGCTATTTTATAATTATTTGAAAAGTTTGTTTAATTTTACTTTGTTAACTCTATCGATTTTACAAGACACTTATTTCCAGATTATGGTATCGAAAAAACACGATCCAGTACTATAAAGTATAAATGAATTAAGAGATCATGGGCTCATAGTGACTGCTGTTTTTAAATTATCTCCATATGTGAAGTGGTTATTATGATAAGTGATAACTCATAATGTTGATGATACATTCAAGCCTCGAAAGAATATACCTAATAATTTCGGATTAGAAAACAACTAAACTATTTTTTCTGTTTCATTGTGAATAAAATATTAGGAGGCCAGGTTGATTAAGTATTCACAACATATTGAAATAGAAATAGAAGAGAAGTGATCGGATGAACAATAACACACACACACGTATGATACTATAGAAGAGTTATGCGTAAAGGTGAATGAGTGAATTGAACAACCAACCCTCAGTGAGGGTTTACAAGCGTGTTATAGGAAAGAACTAGGAAACATGCAAGTTCCCTTTCTTTCCTTTATGGGCTTAGGCCGAGGCTTATGGGCTTTCTACATAAGCCTTGGCATGATTCTAACATAAAAGCCATATTAAGCTAACTATTACATATTAATTACTAACACTTGAAATCTAGTTTAGGAGTGATTCCAACAATCTCCCCTAAGTGTTAGTGATTGATAATATAAGCGTTGAAGGTCTTGATGTAATAGTAGCTTTGGCGTCTTCGACATTCTTCTTTCTTGTGAGAAGAATTGCTTTGATTCGAACAATCTCCCGATGTAGAAATTGTTTCCTTTGAAAAGTTACGCTTTGGCGTCATCATATTCTTTGTTCTTTGATCTTTGTTCTTTGTGATGGTAGTGATAGTATGTTGTTGTTATGCGCATCAGTGCCTTTGTTGCTCCAGTGTCTCCGTCTTTCTCCAACATGCTCACACGCTCTTTAACGTTGGATTTCAGTACTGATGTAGTTCTCTTAGTCTTTAAACTTTGTAGATTCTTTGACTTCGACGAAGAATCATTCTGACTTTTGGGTTGCCTTTTGAGATAACTTTAATTAGTGATGTTGTTGGTATGAGCATGTGAAGAATCTGCATGATTAGTTCGCTCCAGAGCTTCCATAAGAAGAAAAACATAAGAAAAGTTGGTGATAAGCGGATTCCAACACTTACAAGTTTGAACTTCGAGAGTGTTGACAGCATAGTGTGAAAACACAACTCTAATTCTCACAAAGGCATTCTGAGCTGGAGTCCCACAAGTGAGATAACGCGATGTCCGAAGTACATCTGAGATTCGAGATAGTCATTGAGGTACACGAAGCATCACCTCATGTTGTAGACCGTTTGAGACACACTAAGCGTAATCCACGGGGAGTTACGAAGTGACTGCTTGTCGAACATTTGATGTTGACCACAGGGGGAGTTTCCATTCAATCATGAGGATTACATATGTGAACCTCTCATAAATGTTCTCGACAGTTGCTAAGATACATGAAGGACACGATAATATATCACTTGCGTTCTTATTGTTGAGCGACAAGCGATCAATTTTCAAGTGTACCTAAGAGATCTTTTGATGAATCTCGTGGCTCTAGACTCAATAGTGCACTTTGGTTTTCTGGCGGAGACTAGGGAGAGGTCTCCTTCTTCAATACCGGCAATCTCTAAGAAAGGCGATAGTTTACGTGGGGTTCCTGTGAGAATGAAACAAGCTTACATTGAGAGAAACTTGAGTGGCTAAGAAGGTTTAGTGCATGCGTCATTTGGGTCCATGGCGACTTTAATCTTCAATACCGGTGTCATCAAGTGACAACCCGTAGCATATGAATTGAACCCGTGTACGCCATAATGTTGAATAATCGGAGGCTATTTCTTTTCACCCTTTTCTTTGCATTCCTTTTAATTCTTGACTCCTTCTTTCTCCGATTCTCATTTTCTCCTTTTATAATTATACCTAAGGACTTCTAAGTACTAACTATTTGTGATGTCCTTGGGTAGATTCCTCCGACTCTGTGGATCATGGGACGGTTATTCTAACCTTAGTCACCTTATAACTACATGACTAACCTATGTTGCCATAAAACCATTTTCTTGAAAGTCTCTCAAAGTGTTTGTGAATGAAAACATTTTGTACCTTGTGAGAGTTTTATCTTTTGCGAAATACTCCCCTCGGGCGTGCTTAAGTGTATAGGCAATCGCACGGTGAGAGAAGAGCGCGCTTTTTGAATTGATCGACTCAAGATAGACAATCCCATGAGACACGTTCGTTGCATAGTTAAAGAGGTTCATTGACGACTTTTAGGTGACAACTAACTCTAGTAACTACCTTGAAGGTGTGGACAAACCTCGAAGGTTGTCAAACCCGTCAAAGTTCATGTCTATCAAGAGCTTCTCGAATAGGTACAATCTACTTGGATAAGTCTAGGAAGACAAATCTTTTCGATTTATAATGATTCGAGCTCGTCAATTCATGGGTTAAGTCTTATCACCACGAAGATTCAATAGCAAATCAACATATTTCTTATCACATTAATTTTCTCCCCTCAAAATGGCATATAAATGTTATTTTTGATAACGTTCGATATTAAATATGACCATTTCGAGTTTTGTTGGAAGATTTCCACGAAGAACATTTTGTTGAACAAAGATTTTAGCAAATACTCCCCTCGACAAGTAATACTAACTTTTGAGGTTTTGAAAATGTAAGGGAAGTACTTGTTCTTTTGAGCAAAACTTTGAAAATAAAAGTTTTGATAAGTTTTACTCAAAAGTAAAGCTTTAGCTCCTTTTATAAGGATTGTGGCAGGCGTACCACGGGGTCCTTTCATTAAAAGAGCGGGTTGTACAACTGTTATGTATGCACAAGCCATTGTCATTTAAATAATCACACATCCAAATCAATATTGAAAATGAAACCGTTTAAGGGTACCGGAGATTCGGGTAGTCCGGCAATAGCGGGGAATGCGAGCTGGGAGTTGATAGCTTGTGAGAGCAATCTGGGACGACCACCTCTGAAGCTCTCAATGTTACAGGCTGGTCCCTTATGCAACCTTTCATTGATCGGTGATGATCCTCTTAACATCTCTTTTCTCCTTAGAATTCCATCTCTTCTTTGACCCGATGCCTTCATGTATCTCCTTTAGCGATAAGCTAACCCATCCACGACTTTCTTGATGTGTGATCTCCAAACTTATGAAGATCTCTACACGCCATCAAGCGATTGCGATGTAGTTCACTATGGTAAACTTCTCCAAGCGGTTTCTTTGATGAGAGTGTATTGTGGAAGATGGTTGATGTCGGGAAGTTCTAGGCGAGTGCGGTAAAGTTGACACATGTTTGACACGATTCAGCGGCAAGTTGCAAGTCTTCCACGTTCTGGATCACTATGCTTGATGAAGATGAGCACGGACTTGATGTATTCACGTTGGATTTGATCGAAATTGTCCCATTCTTCCTTGTACCTTGGCAAGATCTGGATCTTCAATGTCGTTGAGAGACAAATTACGAAATTCCGCTTCACGAAATCATAGCCCTTTCGTCTTGTCTTTTGACCACAATTTTCTTGAGAAAGTGTAATCCCATTTAGGCGAGAGAGCTACATGCTTATGACAACGATCCCTTTATCCTTTGTACACTTCATGTTTAGACCTTTGAACTGGCGACTTTTGTAGTAGATTCTTTTGCGTTAGGCCAATGGTGAATCCCATACATTGCATCGATGTCATCTTGTTCCACTTGTTGGAAAACATGTGGGTAGCATTTTCCTCAATGGCTATATAGTTGGAGTATATGGTGCCGGGAAGGAAGTGTAAGTGATGTAGCGTATTTCTTTGAACCATCGCTACCGTGTAGTAGAAATTCGGTCATTGTTGAATAAGTAGCGGAATGGAATCTTAGGTTGATCTGGTTGTGTCGTTGGTAGAGGTGCGGTCAATCGGTGTAGTATGGAGCTTTGTCTTTTACGGTGAAGTCAATGTTTGCTTGAGGTTAAGCCAATCAATGTTGTTAGACATGGCTCGTGCTATGTTTTCAAGATGATATTCAACTTCAATAGCACTTTTCAAGTTGTCTTTGAGCGGTTGAAAAGCTTCATTCTTGATGCGTTTAACTCTTACTTGGTCATCTTCTTCACCCGAAACGTTTCTTGAAGTAACTTAGCATGCTCAATGTCGACCTTCTACCATATCTTGATCATCGATTAGGGGCGGGAGTAGCATCAACAAGTGTAGAGAACCGGTCATACTCGGTGTCATCTTCGTCTAGCCATGAGGCGACATCGGTAGTAAGCAACTTCTTCTTCTTCATTGGCCTAGATGAGGATCTTTGGTTTCTTTCTTTGAGCGGGAGGGTGGGTTGTTGTTGGGGCTCGGGGACTTCCTCATCGTCACCACGGTGTATTGAAATGATCACGGTTTTCTGTCTGGGTGGTGACTCGAGTCTGAGGTTTGTCGTGAAGAGCGTGGAGGAGATCGTTGTTGAGATGGAGTCCTTTGGGGTGGAGGTGGCATGGAGGATGATTCACCGGTTTTCTTGGGCGTTTAGGCTCTTTATCTTTATCTTTATCCTTATATTCATCGTCTCTTGGGCGCTTAGGCCTTCGACTTGCTCCTTGCATGAAGTCTTGAGTTGATATTCGGTAGTGCCTCGAATAGTTTACTTTCATGAGAGTGAAAGTTGCGGATCGTTGAGACATTTATAGCACCAACTTGAAATCAACTCTGCATCGGAAGGCTGCGAGCTCCATTGGATTGATCGTCATTGTAACCGGAGTGGATTGCATTGTTTGCTTGACCAATTTCATGAGATTTGGATAGAGTCATCGGTGAACATCTCCGCGTAACTCCGAGGCGATGTCGGTAGGAACTTGTGAGTATAGCCTAATCATTTCGTTCGGTTCCTCTTGGACATCACGTTGCATGAACTTACGGATATACTCCTTTCACTTGACATCTTGTCTATCTCGTCATGTAGAAGAATGATCTTTGTCGACTAGTTGATTCAACTTCTTGTTGGTCGCGTCTTTCTTCGACACCTGCGACTTTGACAATCTTGGTTTTAGCCGGGATATCCAAGAGTCGGTTGGTTTCTTCACAGATTTAGATGTGGATCTGGTTGTGCCTTTGGATGGTGGTAGTGAAGAGTGAGAAGGCAGTCGATGATGATGAGACATGAGGAGACTCGGGGTCTTTCGGCGGCTCGAGATGTTTCTTCCTTGGAGCTTCTTTGGGCTATCAAGAAGAAAATCATCATAATCAAGATCTTCAACATTTCGGTCTTAGCCGTTTCATCGACCTTAGTATCTTCACGGGAGTTTTCTTAGTCTTTTCCATATCGGTTCCTCTATGTCAAATTTGATGGAATCCTCAAGTTGCCTTTGTTGTTGTTCGTGGGTGATGGTGGTAGCGGTTCTCTTATCGGGTTTATTAACGCGCCGAAGCGGTGTGGGTTGAGTTCCACCACTTGACCCTCGGGGCCACGAGTTTGATCTAATCACGAATTCATCGGCAAGATATTTGAGTATGAGGTTCTTGACTTCTTTTGATAGTCTTTTCTTCATCAAATGTTTCTTCTTGAACTTTCCTTATCATGCTCAAGCACATGAGTTTTCCCTTTTCCTTTATCGACTTTTGGGTGGGAGGTTTTGCTCTTTGTTTGTGTGTCATCGGTTGGAGTTTGAGTAGAAGACCTCTTCGTCGATTCGATATTCTCGAGCTTTCATCCACTAGCTTTTGTTGCGGTTCGGGGCTTGGGAATTGGGATGGCTTCCTTAGAGGAACTTTCCTTTTAAGAGTATGTGACCTCTTGGGAAACTTTCTATGACTCTCGATGCTTGTAACACTCCATGCACCGCCTCTCAGGTTTTCCTAGCGGTGTCTGGAGGACTTTTCATCAAGAAAACCTACTTTCCTTCATCAACAGCTACTAGATACCTTTTGTATGAATGGAGTTGTTTGGTTGCTTGATTAGAAGGTGATCGGCAACCTTGCACTTGTTTCTTTGTTGTAGATTCCTTAAATCATTGTGAGTGTAGGCTCATACAACATGGAGTGATTGTTGGGGTCATTGAGTCTCGAGGGACATCGAGGATTATACCCTAGAGCTCTTTGAATCAACAATTTGGTATATCGATATATGGGATCTTGGAGCCAAGCTTTTGAGGAAAGACATCATGTCGTCCCATATCGAGCTTCAACTTCAATATGTTTCATGTTGACCAAAGCCGAAAGATCGTAGTTCCATAAGCTTGGGATGCTCATAACCACTATCCGTCGAAAACGGTTTGGTGATGATAATGTAGAGGTTCTCCATGGTGAGGAATATTCTTAAGATCCACATATGAATGCTTTGTGATTACTCACGAAGCTTCGTCATAACCAATGTCAATCATGAATTGCGAGCGACCTATTCGGTTGGTGTGGCATTGTATTCGGTTGGCTCGATGGCGGTATGAGAAGAACGACCCTTAAGTCTGCTGGTGTGATGGTGACTTGTTTGTGGTTGGCGTCACCGTCACAACATTTGACCTTTGATCTTCGCATTGTATGCGAGGCGGTGAATGTAGATCTACGGCCTTTGTAGCGGAATTGGTGAGCATGTTCTAGTAAGGGTGATTCTTGAATGTCCACGGCTATTAAGCAAAAGACTACGGCGGTGAGACTATCAAAATCAACACAAAGGTTATTCTTTCCGATCTTCATTGGATAGCCATTAGGAAAGATATCTTCAACGATGAGAACGTTTGGTGCTTCCATGTTTTGCATTTGGCGTCCATGTCGTGATCGAAAGATATTTAGCCAAAGAACCAACATATCGAAGACATTACGTTAGTCAGCGGATGGTTTTATTGTCTAATTATTGAATGTGATATGTCGATGCTTATTACGAGTCCAATGTCACTTGTTGGTCCAATAGTCTAAAGGCGTCGTGATAAGTTTAAGTGAGTTGATTAACTTCAGTTTTAAAGTCTATGTTTTCACTTATTTTCATAACTTATTAAACATTTAAGCTCATTAGTGACATTATTGGTTTCGTGGCGTTATGATTTATTTATTTACAAGTTTGCAGCGTAACAATTCACAATTAAGGTTAAAACTAGGCTTAGGCGTAGAAATGGCAAGCTTATGCGTGGCGGGGAGTGATTATCACAGCGTAAGCGTAAGCTTATCGTGGGTTCTTGACTTACGTGAAAAAAGGGCCTTATGCGTGGAGCTTACGGCGTGGCGTATATGGAACCTTCGCGTAAGGCTTACTCGTAAAGTCAAACTTATGCGTGGGGTTCTTGTTTACGCATATCCTTCCGAGGATCGCGTAGTCCCCAATGTAGAACCTTACGTAAGATTTCTCTTCGCATAACATGCTCTGGCGTGGTGATCCTTATGCGTAGATGGCAAGTAACCTTGATTCTGAGTTATACATGCGTTGAAACCTGAAATAAATTCACCATAAACACTAACATTATCATCTACATTCAATCCTTTCAGATTTAATCACTAACACTCAATTAGACAGTTAAGCGTAGAACACATGTTACGCGTAAACCTAAACCCTAAGGCCTAATTTCTATGTGTAAGTTATCTAGCCATAGAAATTGCACCAAACTTGTTCTGAAAGGTCTAAGAAGCATAGGGAGTTGTTCTTTCCAAGTTATAACATTAAAATCAAAGCCAATAAAAAATGCCCAATTCTTAAGAACATAAACCCTAATTTCCAATTTAAGGGCAATTCGTGTTTCTGGGTTGATTCCAAGCATGATTATGGTCAATTAACCTTGTAAACAACATCATATGACAATCTTTTTAACCAAAAAACACTCAATATTGAAAATCCCCAAACTTACACGTATGAACCCTATATTGAAAATAGTCCAATTCATGTTTCTGGGTGGATTTGAATGTTAAAAATGTTTATAATATGAACTTATGATCATTTTAACATCATTTCTATTGGTCCAAACACACCAAGGAAGCACTTGTGTTCATAGCTTATGCGTAGAACACAAATCTTCCTAAATAGAAAAATGAACCGTTGGATTCTCAAACAAATCAAAACCCGTGTTTGTTTTAACCCAAGATTGTGTTGATCAAGAACCTGATTTGAAGATGAGGTTTCTGGCGTAGGATATGGTGGATGGGATATTAAATGAGATGAATTAAATGATGAAGATATTTTGTTTAAAAGGTTTGAGCTATTAACAGTTTAGTCCCTCCACTTAACCATTTACAATCAATACCCATAACTTCCATTTTGGTTACCAAGCGAGAATATTTGAAAAGAACTTTGACTACACTCCCCTCGACTTAAGAAATAATGAAGTTTTATAAATTTTAGTCAGGGTGTCGATAAACCGAAATGTGACCACCATTATTAAAGAAACAACGGGATAAGGTAACATGCAAGTACAAGGTTTTATGAAACCGAAAATATTTGCTATCTCCCCTCAACACTTGATCGATAAAATCTGAATTTTGAAAGAATAAAGTGTTGACGGAAGGTTATACTTGCCATGTTAAAAGAAATATAGATAGAAGAATATTTTTGATGTTTTATCGATTTTATATTTTTGTATTTTGTTTTTGAAAATATTTACAAAAGAAGTTTTGGTGTTTGTTGGTTTTAAGAATGTTTTAAAAGTTCTTCCGGTTCCTCTGAGTCAAACACGCATACCAATCCGGTGGACCAACTCATTAAACCTAGCGGGAGCTAAGGCTTTGGTGAGAAGATGCGCGAGTTGGTATTCGGTACCATAAAGTATAATTCAACGGTACCCTTTTCCACGTGCTCCTTGATGAAATGATATCGAAGATCGATGTGCTTTGATTTTGAATGTTGAATAGAGTTGCGAGATCGCAATAACACTCCGATTTTCGCGATACATCGGGATTACATCAAATACATAACCATAGTCTTTGAGTTGTGTTCTCATCCAATGACTTGAGCACAACACGCCGACATGGCTACATATTACCTTACGTTGAGGACGGCGATGTACAATCCTGCTTCTTGATTGCCATGACACAGGTTTATCACCAAGAAATTGTAATGCTCACGAAGTACTTTTAGTGAATCTAAGCATCCTGTGTGATCGGCGTTGTAAAAGCTATTAGTTCAAAACCGAATCCTTCGGATACGGATCCCAAGTTAATGGTTCCCTTGATGTATCGGAGGATTCTTTTAGCCTCGGAGGTGGGTTTCGATTGGTCTCGTGATAATGGGAGCAAATATATCGGCAAAAATAATATCGGACCTTCTAGGCTGTTAGATACATGAGAGACCCAATGATACTACGGTATTTGGTAGGGTCCACAAATTTCCCATGTAAATCGTCTAGCTTCTTGGTATGAGCCATTGGTGTGGCATAGGTGTCATGAGTTTGCATTCAAATTTGTTAAAGTTCAAGGGCATATTTGGTGACTCGAGAAAATACCACGGGGTGATTGATGAACTTGCGGTCCTAGGAAGAGCGTAAGTTCACCCATCATGGACATTTCAAAATGTTTTTCATTAGTTTTGCAAAAGCGATTGAGTACTTTTATGTGTTGACCCAAAATGATGTCATCCGTAAATTTGAACAATTAATATGTGTGCCCGTGATATTGTATGAAAAGAGTTGGGTCGACCGAACCTTTGGTGTAATTATTGGCAATGAGGAAGGATGATAACTTATCATACCACATGGGAGCTTGTTTGAGTTCGTCTGAGCTTTGTTCGGGTTGTAGACATGGTTCGGGAACTCGGGATCAACGAATCCTTACTTTGGATGACATAAACCGTTTCTTTTAGTTGACCATTCGAAAAGCACGGCGTCCATCGAAAGACCGTTATATTCATATGAGTGCCGACGAGAAAGATCGAGCGACCTCAAGGCGAGCAATCGGATGAATGATTCTTCAAAGTCAATACCTCTTCCAATCTATAACCCTTAGCCACCGGACGTGACTTGTTTACGATTCGTTCCTTGACATCAATTTGTTTTCCAAATCCATTTGAGACCAATGATGTAGACTCTGTTGGTCTTTCAACGGTTCCATACTTCAAGGCGTTTGAATTGATTGAGTTCTTCTTGGATGGATTTAATCCGGTTGTCTTTGGTCATTCGTCTTTAATGTTTTAAGCTCAGTTAGCGACGGTGAGTGCATAAATACAATGTTCATCATCTGTGTGAAGGCGTTGTCTTATTATGGTGGTTGATTCGGTTTACCAATAATATTCTCAAGAGGATGGTATTTTGTCCAACGATGTGTAGGGTTGATGTTGGTATACATTGTGCGGTTGGAGGATTCAAATGGCTTGTAGATGATTCCGTAATATCGGTGCTTGATTTCATTAGCAAGCGGGTTAAAGAGCGTATTTGGATCAAAATCTGCGGTGGGGTTACTTCATTAAGCACATCATCGGTTGGTTCGGCGTCGTTGGATCACGGTTTGTTCAACTGTTGTTGTAGAGTCAGTGGTGGTGCTTCTTCAACCGTAGTTGTTGTAGCGGTGTATCGGTATTGGAATAAGATCGGGTTGAGCGTGAAACATTGGATACACACGGAGCACATTCATCAATGTCATCACTAAGCAGTGAACAAATAGCTTTTCCATTTGTTGTGAGTAAGTTGGGGGCTTGGTTCGGTGATGATGGGGTTTGAGGAAGTTTAAGCGGTTATGACGGGTTCCAAGTTTGTTTGCTCGAAGCCATTATGAAGAAGTTTGAATCGACTTCCCCAAGCCCGACAAGCTGTCTTTAGCAAATTTAAAACTTTGATGAAGTCTACATTTCCTCTAACTTTTGAAGGTTTCGATGTCGTGAATTTGTAGATGAGCGATAAACCACACAATGTAAATCGACTTATTACGGAAAATCGGTTCGAGGGTAACATACGAAATCAACAAGATCTTCTCACGTATGTAGATGCTTCACATCAAACAAACAACGAAGGCGAAATAAACGACTTCCCAGAATATTGCGGTCTATCGAATACTAATCACCTGTGAATATGCAATCAATCGATACCAAGACCGTGTGTGAGGCATCATAACATCATATTTGGGTAACTTCACACAAGATCACCCATGAAATTGAGATAATAACACCAAAGCGAGACTTTTGAGCCACAAATCGTCTTATTTCTTCCCCTAATTGAAGAAATTCAAGAAGGCATTGGATTTTCGCAAAGAAGCATGTGGAAAAACAAGGAAGCAATAACCACCTAAACACTCTCTCCCCCTCGATCTTTTCAATGATTCAGAATCATACACCACGTATGTTGATGATGAATTGAAGGCAATGGCTCCATGTATAAGGAGACAATGAAACCATGTATGTTCAATTAATCTTGAGAGAATCAGCTGGCGATAAAACTTCTCTTTTCATTATGTTGATCATCAATGTGACATTGTTGTAGTAAACACTTTGTTCTTACATTTTAGAGATTCGATTGGAGGTGCGACTCTGATGTGAGTTGTTGTTGTAGATTCGGATGTATCAAAATTAGAGTATTATCGGGTTGTGCGGTGGAAACATTCGATACATCGAAGCACGAATTTAGACGAGAATCTTTAACTAGAGGAGCAAGCAATGTTTCCAATTCTTGTGATTAAGTTCAATGGTGGAGCGGTGATGGATCATTAAATTTTAGGCGGTGAGAAGCGGGTCCTAAAATTTGTTTTGTAGTAGGAGCCATTGTTGTTGTACTGCATAGAAAAAATAGGAGGGGACAAGAAAGAAGAAACATGGATCCCAAGTGTAGCGGGTTCCGGATGTTAGAGGCATAAAGATGTAGTGTCAATTATCTTCTTGACACACAGAACATGCTATTTTGATAAGTTCCTTTCCTACCTCGAGGATGGATGTTGTGGGTTTCACACTTGTGTTGATGCAACTACTTTGTATCTTGCTGTAGGAATCCACTAATGCCAACAATGTTGAAAACTCTACCGTTGGAATCCATCTAAGGTTAGATCTAGGGATGTTGAAACTTCTTTTGGGAAGAGTGCGTCTTATATTGATCCACCTATTAGGTTTACGAAATTTTACGTTTAGATCAGCGGGTTTATTTCTAACAATTTGTTGAGTAAACTTAGGTTTTGGTTTGCTACTACAAGCGGTGTTATGCAACATACTAGAAGGCATCACACTAGTTCATGAACCTAAGATTCCATCCTTTTGGGTAGTGCCCTTTTCCTAGCCTTTTCTAGATCATAGTTCTTGTGCAAGTCCTTTGTATCATATGAATTTTGAATTTTGATGCTCGGTTTAGACATTGTTTCGAACTAATCGTAGGCGGCGAGCGACCACATGTTGAGGTTTAACGAAATAGGTTTAACATAATCATGTTTATGAAAGCGAAGCATTGTGCTTTGGCGAATTTGGGTATTTGGTTTTGTCAAATGATTATTCTCAACAACTTGGGAGGTAAACCGTGGTTTTGAAGATTTTGATCGTTCAAATTTAAAAGCGAGTTGGTTGTCTAACTCTTGATTGATTTCGATTGGTTGAAGAGCGATTTCCCAAGATTGTTGGTTTTGTAAACTTAGTATCCACTCTTGCCGTTAATCTTCTCGGTTTGTTTTGTAAAGCAACATGTGCAAGCCCTTTGCTTGAATTTGAGCCTTTAAATGCTCATTTTCCTTTACTAATGTATCCACATGATTACTTTGTTCATTTGAATCTTGACCATTGTGTTACGAAGAAAAGATTTGTTTTGTAATTTAAGTTCAAGAGAGATGCAATGTGCCTCTAGTTTTGAAAAATCATGAGATATTAGTTTTTCACATACACATCAAACCATAACACAAAGTGGCGTATAAATGGAATTCTAGAGAGAAAGTTAGAGGTTTAGGGAACTTAGTGAGAGAAAGTGAAAGATATTATTATGAGCTCCAACTCTCTACCTTGGGAGGTAGAGTATTTATAGTCTTACATAAATCGCCACATCGGGTGTGGATCGGGCATACGGTGGGTAAAGACCGTCCGTCCTCCACGGTGTTACTTAACTAAATACTACTTAACTTAAAGAACTACGACTACGAGCTTTCGGCGATTACATATACTTGAGGTGACCGACTCTTTAATACAGAATTTCTAATTCCTAACAATCTCCCCTAAGGAGGTCACCTCAATCATGTACCAAAATTACATTGAATATGAGATAGATACTACATTAACAATTGATCTTGCATTCTTGATGTAGTCTTTTGCTCTAAGCTCGTAGTCATTTATTCTTCATTGCATGTTTGGTTACTTCAAGTGGAGGTCTTTTCTTGATCCACGTGATAATAAATTTGTGCCATCTTTTGAGATCATCGGCTATCAAAAATCTACGAGACATCCTTTGTGATGTTGGTATTATGTGATGTTGTGACATTAGGACCGACATGCTCGCATTACGGATCATGATATCTTCTCATCGAGTTGCGAAGCTTTAGTTGATTCATGATATTGGCGGTGACGTAGCGAAGCATGGAGTGAAAATATCGAGTCATTGATGCACTAATCATGATTTCTTTTGAGATGAATGTGTTAAGTGAGCATGCGGCTATGGATTGACCGCCTCATTACGAGCATTTTATGCAAGCGTCGGGCGTACACGCATACAGTGATTAGCAATAAATTGCACGAAAGTGTCTTTGATCACTTCGATGAATTGAGTACACGCCGGGTTCCCGTTGATCGATACATGTCTTGCTGTGATCGGTATAATTCGAAAATTTCCTTGATGAGGTTTCGCGGTGCTCTAGCATTCTCAAGCTGGAGCGTCTCAAGAGACAACACGGATTGAGTGAACCAACGATTTTAAGTTCAGCGATTGATGAAAAGAGATTTGAAAAACAATCGTGTATTGCTCAATAGAAATTGTTTTGCGATACAGAAGGTTTTATTGAAACTCAATTATCAATCATAGAAAAACACCTTTTGGTATGAAAAATGAGTACCACGGTCGATGTGCTAAAGAAAAGAGTTTTAAAGCACAACGGGGTTTTCAAAGGTATCCGTCGATCCATAACTGAACGAGATTGATTCAAGAGATTGAATCGCCCCATTGTTTACATTCGGTTGTCACATGGTTGATCCATATAATAGATCTCACATGCCACCTACCGAGCTTGTTTGATGTTGGCTCGAGAAGGTTTTCCATCTTCATTGTGAATATGAATACACATCACTCGGATGTTACGGCAATATCACAAGGATAATCGTGGGACTCAAGATATAATCTCTCTTCCACATTGTGTGAGACAGAGTCTTCATTGAAAGTGTCCTAATGAGATTTATTGATGATCTCGTGGCTCTAGACTCAATTTTGTGCATATTTGGATCTGTCTTGGGAGAGTAGGAGAGGTCTCCTTCAATATCAACAATCTCTAGAGAAAGTCGATAGATAATGTCGGTTCCCGTGAGAATGAAACAAGTCCTTTTAAGAGGAACTTGAGTGGTTTGGGAAGTTGAAGTGCGGTGCGTCCTTTGGGTCCATGACGTCTTGTCTTCAATCGATGTTACCATCGGTAGCATATGAATTGAACCGGTTTTACGCCTAAGGTTGAATATATGGAGGGCTATTGTTTCACCCTTTTCTCATTCAATTCTTTTTAATTCTTCACCCCCTTGATGCTTACCGATACTTCATAGCTAGAACCTTGTTGGGTTTATTCGATTACTAGCTGGATCTCGATCCGCACTCTTCCCATATCTCATTTTCTCCTTTTATCATCATACCTAAGGACTTCTACACTAACTAGTGGATTGTCCACGGGTAGATCCCTCGATTACGGCGGATCATGGAACCAATACCTAACCTTATCATCCTTATATCACCGTACATAAAGTAAAGTTGGTCGGTCTATTTGGTATTGATCATCTTCCATATGGAACCAATTGAAAACCATTTGAAAATCAATCCGGATACTTGTGATATATTATCAAAACATTTTGCACTGAATTGTTTTGATATTTTTAGAACAAGTGCTCCCCTTAACATGTGCATCAAATGTTTGAAATCGTTTTGCACAGGAGGCAAGAGGAAGAATTTACTTCTTTGATTACCTTTTCTAAAGATATCAACATCACTTCTGATCAAATCAAGAAGATAAAGCATTTCCGGGAAGGATGAGGTTTTCATAAGTTTGCTCCCCCCGATATGTGCCTCGTGATTTGAAAAGAGTTTTGCACATACTAGAGGAACTGCATTGAGATAAATTGATCACGTTTTAAATCATAGGTATTAAGATAGATGCTCCCCTCAACATGTGCATGGAAAATTTGAAATCGTTTGTCACATGTGTGAAGGATAGCATGTACATCCTTATGAAACCATTTACCGAATTCGGTTTAAATCCAATTTAAATCACATTCTCCCGATCACAATTATCAAATCATTTGAGATTTGTGATCTCTTATTGATTAAATTGATTTAGAAAGCTTTAAGGGTAATTGTGACTTGATTATGAAAGCGTTTTAAGCGTCTGGATCGGATTTTAAGACTTTAAACTCCATTGATAAAACATGCATGAATATCTTTTGAAAACAATTGAATGCCAAATAACTTTTAATTTAATTAAAATCATTCTCCCCTCAATCAATGACATAGGTTGTTGATTGAGAGATAAGATTTTGACAAGTAAGTCTGATGATTATCAAAAATAGAAATGAGCTATTTTTAAAGCATTTAGTTTTCATGAGATAAATGTTTATAGAATCGAGCATGGAATTTGCAAACATGGTAAAACATGGCTCTGTTCTTTCTTTTAAAACCGGGTTATTGCACGAAAATGACAATAAACCATTGTTTCTCTTTCTCCCAAAAATATTTTTGATTTTTGATTTTTGATTTTTTTTTTTTTTTTAAATAATAAAATTCGAACAATATCTAAAGACCGTGTCATTCTTTGAATGACAACAACAAGACCGTAGATATAATCGAATCGAGAGAAACATGACAAAATGACAATATTTTTTTTTAGATTTTGAATTTTTCAAGTTTTATGGATTTTGAAAGTTTTATATTTTCTATTTGATTTTGAAGGTTTTATACTTTTGTATTTTGTTTTTGAATAGATATATACAAGAGACGGATGAAGATAGACCTTTACTCCTCGTCTTCCTCACGAAGACATTTGAGATTTTCGGTTGAAGGCTTTTTAAGCCAAGGCGTGGAAGAATAAACTCAAAAGCGTTCTCTTGGAAGAGCTTTGGTGAAGATGTACGCTAAGCGATATTCGGTCCTCACAAAATAGAGTTCCACCACACCTTTTTCCACTTGTTCCACTGATGAAATGATGTCGAATGTCGATATGCTTTGCTCTTGAGTGTTGAGCGTTGTTGCATGAGAGAGCAATAGCACTTTATTATCATTACAAAGGTTTTGTTGAATTCAAAGCCATAGTCGGATAATTGAGATCTCATCCATAAGATTTGAGCACAATAGGATGACATGGCTATGTATTCGACCTCTGTAGAGAAATAAAGTACTCATTTGCTTCTTTGAAGACCGACTCACAAGCTTATCACCCAGCCGAGCACCTCGGGCGTGCTTCTCGTGTCTTGACACCACTGCATGATCGACATCTGAATAGGCCGTTAGTGACATACCGGTGTCCTTGGTGCCAAAGACCCAAATTGATGGTTCCTTGGAGATACGAAGACCCTTTAACCGCTTCAAGGTGCTTTTTAGTAGGCTTAGCACGGTATCTAGCTTACACATGCAAGCAATGAACAAGATGTCGGTCTACTAGCGTTGAGGTACATCGGGGATCCAATCATACTCGATATTTCGTTTGGTCAATCATGATCCACAGTGGTCCTCATCTAGTTTAGTTCGATCAATCATGGGGTGTCAGAGGTCATTGAATCAAATCCAAATTTCTTTAAGATTTCGGTTGCATATTTAGATTGATTTATGAAAATGCCTCCAGGGACTTTGTGAAATTTGTAATCCCAAGAAAATGACATTTGTCCCATCATTGACATTTGAAATTTTGAACTCATTTCATTAGAAAACGATCACATTCCATTGGGTCGGTCGGTAAAATAATATCATCAACATAAATTTGAACATGAATTAAATGTTTTCGACTTCACGGTGAACAATGTAGGATCAATGCTCCTTTGATAAATCCGGTAGATAGAAGAAACTTTGTGATGTATCATACCATGCCCTTGGAGCTTGCTTTAAGCCGTAAAGGCCTTCTTCAAATGATAAGCGTGGTAGGATGCTCTTGATTTACAAATCCTTGGGTTGGGCGACATACGACTTCTTTAAGGTCTCGGTTCGAAATGCCGTCTTACATCCATCGATGAGACAATCATGTTCTTACTAGTAGCATTAGCTAAAAGATTACGATTGCCTCGATTCGAACAAGCTGGAGCAAAAGATTCTTCAAAGTCAATACCCTCCTCTTGGCGGTATCCTTTAGCAACTAATCGAGCCTTGTTCTTCACACATCACCATGCTCATCAAGTTTCACTTTGAAGATCCATTTAAGAGCAATAATCATAGCCTGATCTGGAGCGGTACTAACTCCCGTACATCAGTCGATCAAACTCATGAATTTCATCTTGCTTGGCATTGAACCGACTATCTTCATTCATGGCGGTTTAACATCTTTTGGTTCGATCTTAGATAGTGCGGAGTTGAAGAAGCACCATAAGGCATCGGTTGCAAGTTGTTTCGTGTTGATACGGAGACGAGAGGATTTCAATGATGTTGTCTAGTGGGTGATCGTGAGTCCATTTTAAAGGTGTTCATGTGGTAGTTGTTGGGGGATGAAGTAGCAGATCGATGTCTCACGAAGATGGTTACGAAGAAGATTCGAGAGCAAATCGTTTTCGAATGGAGCATCTTCGAGGGTAGCAAAGGATTAACTTCATCATTGATGCGAAGCAGTTCCATGATGTACATTTGAAGAATGATGATTTGTTGATGAGACGGAAGGATCGTGATGGCGCTTCTTGACTTAACGATATTGAGGCGGGGATTGACTTCATTCAGGGAATATGAGCATCCTCGTTGTAGGGATCAACACCTCATCGATTACTTGAATCATACAGTTCATCAAACATAGGATCAAACAATTTCTTAAAATCATCTTGGATGGAGTACATATGGAGTTTCTTGAGAGGAGTTTGGAACAAGGAATGAACCAATGGAATTTGTTTTGAGTCTGCGGGTCTGAGTGGAGTGTCCGAGGCCATTTGACGGTCGACTCATCAAGCGTAGCGTGAATTGTTTCCATGATATTTCGGGTTCTTTTGTTGTAGATTCGGTATCCTTTTTGTTTGGTGCATATCCTACAAATACTCCAATGTCGACTTTAGCTCTAAGTTTGCCTAAGTCTTGACCTCATTAGTTGGATAACACAATGCACCAAACACACGAAGGAAAGAGATTAGGTTTTACTGTGTGGACAAGTTCATATGGAGTTTTTCCATGAGCGGTGTGAATCGAGAACGATTTTGTGTGTAGCATGCGGTGGCAATGCTTGACCCAGGAGAAAACATTGGAACCTTTGAGTAAATCGGCATTGTTCTGGCGGCTTCAACAAGAGTTCGATTTAGTCTTTCAACTACCAGATTACTGTTGAGGAGTTCGTGGAACACTTCTTTGATGGGTGATTCCAACGCTTTCATAGAATTCACTAAATTGTTTGTTGACAAACTCGGTTCCATTGTTTGTTACGATAATTACGGCGGTTTGTTAAGTCGAACTGCGGTTGTTTGATGAGTTTGATGATGATATCGGGAGTTTCATCCTTTGTTCTTAAGAACTTGACCGGTGAATCTAGGTAATCATCAACCACAACTAACACATATTTCTTCCCAAGATATTACGCACCCTCATTGGTCCATAAATCCATATGAATCATATGAAGAACTTCGTGACGAGTTAGTAGGTTTGGGTTTATGGGCATACTTTTGCTTTTTCCCAATTGACATCTTGAACAAAGATGATCCTTTTCGTACTTGAGTCTAGGTAAACCTACAACTAAGTCCTTTACGGTGAGATCAATGATGGTGCGAAGTTCGGTGATTGAGGCAGCGATGCCATAACCATGACTTTGTTTTAGAAGCCTTTGATAACAAGCATATTGGAGATGACCTCATCATGTCATCGATAGAGATGGTGTAGAGATTTGAGCCACGAGTTCCCTTTAACGGTTCCTTACCATTAAGATCTCTAACAAAGCGGTATGTTTTGAAGGCTACTTCTAGATCGGAATCACGAATTGACCAGCAGAGAGCAGTTATGACCCGGACCTTCCACATAGTATACTCTAGAGATGACACTATCACCAACAACGTAATCTCCATAACCCATGATTAAACCGAAATGATCATTACGAATCTAACGATCCGATGAATTTGCTCACGAAGTTCATGAGCGCGACCGGTCTCGGTCATATGCTTGGAGCGACCTAAGTCCGGTACCACGAGCGATTTGAGCGATCTGCGGTTGAACACAGACAAGAATGGATAAGCTGGATAATTGGGATCCCCATGCAAGAATGGGTTCCATTTGGTTAGTAACAATGGTTGGAACACCGCATCGGAGAAAGGAGCATTCATATCGAAATTAAAGCCTTTGGATTCATTGTGAATAGATGCGGTACTAGTGTCCGTATTAGCCACATTCACGGTGTGCTCACTTCTTATAGGAATAGTTCTACCATTAGGCATCCATTTTCTAGTGGGCATTGTCGATTATTCTTATGACCAACGGTATCAATAATAGCCTATCTTGCTAAATGTTCTTCTGTGGGTTTCCTTTGTTTTCTAACTCTCATTCGTTTTGCCTTTTTGCCTTTTTAGCATGAACATAAGCAACATTAAGCTGGACCATTATCATCATTAAGCAAAACATTAACACCACATTCATGATTAGAAAGCGAATTCAAGCGGACATTAGTACAAGGTTTGCAAATAGTATCGAATTGAATTAATCACGATGCGCCTATGGCTAATACTAGAATCAATACGATTCGTTTTATTCGATTCAAGCTTAAAGTTCCTAGATTGTTCTTCTACTCTTTTCCGGTGCATTCTTAGCTTGCGAGGTCCTATCATTCCTTGTATTGTCTTGAGACTTTGACTGCTCCCTTTAATGTCACTGATTACTCCTGTAGAGGGAATGGGAACATTAGTGGGTTTACAACTCTTTGCATCACTTGTTTAGATGTGTTTGGAATCGAAACTACATGCGGGCACACTAAGGTTCACTTTCTTAAAACTAGAAGTGTTGGGATTTGTACTCTAGAAGGCACACTTGAGTTCTCTTTCATAGCATTGACGATCTGAAATCTGAACTACTTACAGCGCTAGGGTTCATATTCAAGACATTGGGCATCGAATGAATATCGAGACTTGGCAATAGGCATCGAACATGGAATCAAAGGATTAACTCTCTCACTAATGACTTTGGGCATATTGTGATCAAGCATTCTAAGATTTCTTGAGATCGTTTGGCATATAAGCATGCATGTCCAATTGCATTATCATGAGGTTTCTCTAACTTATCCTCTTCAACAATCTCACGAGACATTCTAGGCAATCCTTAAGGGATGAGAAGTATGTTTGAGCAACAAGTTTGTTGTTCACGAGATGAGGAGGGACATATTTCACGGACAAAGCATATTTATTACAAGAGTGGACCTTTGATACACCATTATCCCCATTGGTCATTGGCATTTTCCCTTTTACACGACTCTTGATTCTCAATTTCCTTTTGCAATGAAGCTATTTGTTCGTTATTTTTTATTCTGAGTGACCTTTATTGATTCAAATAACTCATTGAAATGACGTTTAACCTTTTCATTTTCTTCTAGAAAACTTTCGTTTTCCTTTTGTAATGCATTTACTAGGTTTTGAAGATGAAGCGTTTGAGAATTCTCAAAATCTAAAGGAGGGGCATTTGGGAACTGTCATATTGTTCGTTTGACCTTTTAATTGAGAGATTTGGGCTTTCAACTTTACGATCGTGTTGCCTTGAGCTTGAATTTGTTCATCACGTTTGTTAATTTGAAAAGACATCAAACTACGGAGCATCGAGGATGTCTTGATATTTGAAGTTTTGACATTTTCTTTAAGATGTTGATATTTTAGTTGTAAATTAAAATGCTCAACTTCTAGTTTAGAAAAATGTTTAACCAAATTATCGTGATCATCAGTTCAATTTTCTCGTTTAGTTTAAATTAGTTTTGTCAAGCTCAATGACACGATCATGGGAGACTTCGAGACAGCAGATAGTTCATGAAATTTGGAAGCATTAATAGAGCAATTTGAGCGATGAAAAAAATATCTTGAGCAACACATTCGATAATAAGAGTCTCATTTAATGTATGCAAGTTCTTCCTCTCAATCTCATTATATTTTAGTGCACGCTCATAGTCACTAACTTCAACTATCATTGCATCAAATTCCTTTTCCATTCCCTTGATATCGGTTTCTATCCCTTTTTAAGACTCTCAAAGTGATCTTTTAGAAGTTTAAAGAAAGGCATGACCTCGGTTAAATAACATTCTTTCATTTGCTCAAAACCCTTTCTCCTTCCGTTATACGGTGGGTGTGATCCTTTTCTTGCAAGTTTTCTCAAAATCAACAAATAGTTGAAATATAACATATTGGCTAATTAAGGTCTTGCTTTTAGTGGCAATTGTTCTAGGAACAAGATGCATTGGTGTATTAGGAGGATACACAGTCGCTCTAGGCATTTTCCATAGGGAGGTTTGTTTCAACAATATTTTCGACTTTACCTTATCTAAATCCATCTTCGAGAAAACTTGTTCGAGAGTCAACAATGTACGAGGCTTAAACATGTTCAAGGAAATCAGTTTTCCTTCTTGTAGTCATGGGAGTGATAATTACTTTTTCTCTTTGCATTTAGGATCATCTAATTTTTGTTCATCTTTTCCTAGTGACTTCATCGATTTCTTATCTTCCTCGGTGCACTCAGCAACTAGGTTTACATCTAGGTTTAAGGATTTCATTGCCATCATAAAGAACCTTATGAGCATTTCTAGCCCTTTTAATGACCTCTGGATTTGGTTCCTTAACAAGGGAATGCTATGCTTATCGCTTAAGACCACATGCTTAGTGATCATGTGGCGGTCACGAATGGTGTTCCTTGTATGTACAACTTGTTTTCAAGTTTGTTTTCAAAGTTTTCAGATTAGAAAAATCTTTCAAGAGTTTTGATTCCTTTGCATTAAATTCTTGCTTAAGCATTTTCACATTTTCTTGAAGTTCTTGTTTTGTAGCGAGTTTTAGAAAGCTTTTCTTGCAAGGAATTTAATTCTTGTTTCAATACTTCTTCTCTAAAATTACTTTTTCTAATATTATCGCACTTGGTCATCCATTTCACGCTCACAGTGGTCAACTCAAATTTTGCACGTTGTTCATAAAAAGCAACACGTTCTTTATAGGCATTTAGTTGAAATTACGAATCATCGAGGCACATGCGGTGTATTCATCAAAAACATAGTCATTGTTGACGCGAAGATGCATCACTTGGTACAACTTCACTTTCACTTTGTTTCACGTATTGATTATATGGGACAATATCGATATTACCCATATTTTCAACATTTGATTCAATAGTTTCGATTGATTGTACTTTGTCATGCATCTGTTGCTATCGACATCATCGTATAGTTTAATACCTCCGAGATGAGTTTGTCTTTGGATAGGCCATTGTGGTGAAGAAGAGACCTTGGGAGAATGTCACACCCAAATTACATTTTTGCGTGGAATGGAATTCACGGGATTGGCTGTCATAGCATCACGATTCTGAGATATATTGAGCGACCTAAAGTGTGGTTTGAAAATAACATCGTTTGATTTAATAAAACAATCGAGTTTACAAAGTATAGGTCCCATAAGAAAATCAACTTGCGGAAATAAGTTTGTTACAATTCAAGCGATGTTTTAAAATACGAAAAACCCGATTGAGGCGATGTCGTCGCCAGCGACTCCATGATGTGTCCAAATGCATGCCATGAAGTGAATGCCTTAGATACGAGATAAAACATGCTAAAAGTGTCAACACAAAGGTTGAGTGAGTTCATAGGTTTGAATTGAAATGTAAAGCCTTTCAAAATCGTTTATGCAACAAAGGCATCGTAAATCCTCGGTTCAAGTTCCGCCCATACAAAACTTGCAACACTGTGTATTCACAACCCATTGCCAAAATGTATATATAGTTTATGTTTAAGCAGAAAGTCAAATGAATTCACAAAATAGTGCATGGCTCGATATATCGAAATCGTTTATGCAAAGAAAGGCATTGTAAATCCACTCGGTTCAAGTCCCGCCCATACAAAACTTGCAACTTTGTGTTCACAACCTTGCCAAAATATGTAGAGTTTAGGTTCAAATGAATATGAGTGTGGTTCAAATCGTTCCAAGACCGTTAGTCCTTGAATATACCAAGACCGTTAGCTCAATGAATATACCAAGACCGTTAGACCAATGAATATACCAAGACCGTTAGCTCAATGAATATACCAAGACCGTTAGCTCAATGAATATACCAAGACCATTAGCTCAATGATAATACTAAGACAATTCTAAGCATGGCAAAACTGTTACTTCGCATGACTAAACATTTAGTTCGGATAAACATATAATTTGCAAATAGTCATGAATGTAATAAAAATTATTGAGCATGTATCTCCCCCAAAACAGTTATGAAAACAAGTAAAAGTAGGACTCTGAACTCACTTGGTGGAATGATCACGAAGACAAAGTGAGTACGAGATGTAATGTGATCGTTAATCTTGACCTATTGTGAAGGATATGACATGTAATGAGTTGCAATGTAATGTTATGCACACCGTTATGTTATTTATACCATTTACGGGTTTGAAAATATTACTAAATAAATGAAAAATACTCTTTTGGCGTCTTGACCCTTCAAAAATGTCTTTACATGTTTTACGTCAAAATGTCATCCTACAATGGTTTTATAATGATTTTGGTGAAATTACCACTTTTAAATCGCAAAACAATGTCGTGAATTTTATAAAAGTAACAAAAATGGCTTTGGAAAACTAGTCGTAAAATGGTGTCGTCGATCGTTGAAGAGCGAACTCGACGGTTTTGGAAAGTTTATATCGATATCTAGAAGTTTCGGTTCGGGTTTTTAGTCCAAAGGTCTCGATCATAAAGATATCAAGGATTAAAGATAGTGATTTTGGCTAATTGTAGTGCGGAAAATGAGTTTCGGCCAAGTTTGAACATCCGTAAATAATTTACTATAACTCCGCTTTACAAAGCGACGATGTTTTGAAAAATATGGCAGGTGAACTTGATTTTATTAGAAGACAATTCGTTCAAAAGTTTCACAACCTTGTTAAAAGCGACCGCAAACATGAGTGCGTCGACTAATGTAACACTTGTATCGTAAAAATAATATAGTTTTTAGGAAAATAATAGTTACGGCAACTTTATGAAAGCGTGCATATATTTGTCG
>CM040239.1:205186497-205223494 GCA_022545495.1 Chrysanthemum lavandulifolium
TGCACTAGAGTTAACTCTAAGGAATCTCGAGTTAAGGAGAAATGGAATTATGAAGATCTTTCGGATGAGAATGAGAATTATGAAGACGGTTTGTAAAATCGGTGAGAAGAATCTTTATGGGTTTTCTTTTCGAAGCGTCGATATCACAACAAAATCAATTAACACAAAATCGAGGCAAAACAACGATGAACTTAACTAATAATCCAAGATGAATGGCTTCTTTAAAAAGGTACACCAATCACAATGGACACAAAGGCAAGTTTTATATCTTTGGTTCGGGAACTTATTATGGTCGCACCCCAGTTAGGTAGTGTAATTGCCTTGGTTTCGGTGGTAATCTTTTAAGTTGTTAATTATTAAGAAAAGCGACGATTCTTTTTGTATTTTTATTATTTGATACATATATAGAAACAAAAGAAAAATATTTTTGTGTTTTATACGTTTTGCTTGTTTTGGGTTTTGGATTTTTAGAAGAAAATATGGATATATATATATACAAAGATGGATGATATAAACAATGAGTGAGGATTCAAACAACTAATCTGCTAAAACGGAGATAAATCAAGATGACTCCAAGGCGTGGCGTAAAATTTGATCGGTGCTAAACAACAAGTCTAAAAGACTAAAAGCGCTCAAACACTAATGCAATTAAGATCCGAGGAGTACAATGTTTCCCGGTCGTTATGTCCCAATGAGCTATGCAATGGATCAATCAACGTCTAGTGATCGAGAAATTTGAACGGAAAAGGATTATGAATGATATTATAACTACGAGAAAAGGCAACAAATTAAAATGCCTTAAATGCAAATTAAAGAAAATAAAAAGATAAAACCTATTAAATAAACGCTATCACTATATTTAAAGTGATGAACGTTTAAATCCTAAAACGTCGTTTAAATTAAAATCTACGTGACGCACAAAATAAAAAGTGAAACTAATTCAATATTAACCCTAAAAATATGAAAATGATGTTTTATAAACCTAATGATATAAGAAAATATTTAGAAAAAGAAAATTATTTTAAAACTAATTATCTAATTAAAACTATTTTTAACTATTAATTAATTACCTAAATTACAAGAAAATAGGAAAATGAGCTAGAAAAATAAGATTATGAGATGGAAAAGTCTAAAATATCAAACTAGAATTTTCAAAACTATTTTTGTATTTTTCTAATTATTTTTCTATTTTTTAGGAATTTTAAATTATTAAAATCTAATTAAATTACTAAAAATTACCAAATAAACTAAGAAAAATCTAGAAAATTACTTTTTCTACTTTTTATATTTATCTAAACTTAATAAAAATGAAAACTTATTTTTTTGAACCTTTTTCTAATTTTTTGTATTAAATGCTATTTAAAAAGTATTAAAAACTAATTAAAAATAGGAAAAATAGCAAAACAGCTGAGAAAAATCTGAAAATTTCAGGAAAATTCTAAAATAATATTAAGAAGCTATGAAAATAGAAAACAGTGCTTATGTGGAGGATTTGGGATCGCTATGGAAGTGCTTATGAAATAAGCACTGATAAGCCAAAAGCTCACCAAAAGCTACCAAACTAGTACACAAGCTACAATAAGCTAATATGACCAAAATGCACTAAGAATTGACAGGCTTGAACCTCTGATTAGCAAGCTAGAACAGAATTGATGTTCTGAGATTTTGACAGAAAACAGATTTAGGGTGCTCACTTTAATCACTAGCACAAGCTTAGAAATAAGCTCAAAAGGAAAACTTTGATTTGGGACTTGTAAAGGACCTGGTAGAGAGTACTTATGCCAAAAATGAGGCCATGGTGAGCTCTTATAAGCTCTGTACACTTGATGCAAAAACTGAGCAAAACTCAGTATTCACTGAGTTATGGGCAGGTAGCGCGGGCTCACTTTAAGCCCCCACAAGCTTATCCACAAAGCTTAAATTGAAAACAGTATTAGGTCTTGGAAACAACCTAGTGAACTACTTGTAACCAAAAATTCAACTCTTGAAAACCTTTAATGGACCCTGTCAGAGATCTTTAAGTTACGCCAAAATCCCAATTTTGACATTATTTGACTTTTGAAACAGATAACTCTTTGACTAAATTGAAGTTTGATCCACTTTTATGCTTGATTTTGGTGTGTTATGATGTAATGAAGCTTCGCAAGCTTTGTTTGAAACTTTTAAACACAAAACACAAGTTTGATTTCAAAATCCAACAGTTAGCTGTTGGGATTGTTTAAGTAAATTTTGACTTTTCAAGCAACAGCACCAATTAATGACTCAAGTGAGTTTATTTTGAGTTAATTCACCTTAGCCAACAGAATTCTAGCACTAACCAACCCTAGAGCACAAGTTAATCAAAGAATACCAAACACTCCCATACACCACTGCTTTTGAAAAGGAAATGAGCTAAACACTTTGCGGCTTTGTATTTATGATCAATCTACATGCACTACACCTAATGACAACTTTAAAACAGAATGAACTAGTTTTGACTATAATATCGTAAAATGCAAAGAACTTGAGATAACTTACAACCCGTCCTTTGCCACAATGGTTGCACACACACCAAATGAGCTTCTAACCTATTTATTTAACCCAATGATCACCAAATGAACCCATTTCCATAGCTAGTTCACCCTTTGACCATTTCCATAGCTTGTTTGACCTTGTTTGACTTTTGTTGACCAAATGTCAAAATGATTGTAAACTTGAAGTGGAGCTTGTAAAAGCTATGTTGCTTATATAAGCTTATTAACACCGAGGCACGAGCTTTTTGAAGCTTGTAAACAAAAGTTATACTTATAAAAGTTCAACAATGGACATAAGCAGATTATTATAACATTAAAGCGAAAATGGTACTTGAATTGAGTTTTAATACACTTAAATACTTTAATTTAACATAATTTAACTAAAGGTTACAAGTTTTCACCGAATTGAAAGACTTAACATTAAAACGACATAGGAAATAAAATAAAATTACTAGACTCTTCTTCTTCCTTCCTTTCTTTATATCCCAAAGCTTTTTTCTCTCACCGACCGTTTCCCAACAATTTCCGCCATTGGATTGCTCAAATTAATCTCAACCATTCAAAATGGTTTTTGGCGCCAATTTTGTTAAGCGCCAAATGGGGTTGAGTGAGGGGGGAAGCATTAATTGAAGCTTGGAAGGTAGTTGTGGATGGGAACAGGATTGAGTGAAAATGGAGGAGGGGATGGGTGTAATCTAGTCAGCAGGCGAGTTGAGAGAGATGGACTTTTTGGCGGGCTTGAGGGGATTGACCAGAGGTGTTGATTGACCAGGCAAGTGGTTAATACTAGGGGGGGTTCACGATTCAAATGGCAGGGGGTCAAAGGGTTTGAAAGGGGCCAAAATAGGTTTAAAGGTTTTAGTAACCAAGGGACCTTTCATGTAATTACTGAAATTCAAAGGACCAATGTCGCCAAATCGAAAAGTTATTCCAAGGACTGAAAATGACACTTACAAAAGTACAAGGACCAAATTTGCCAAATTGCCATTTTCCAGGGCCATTTCGCTAATTTTAAACTCGAGGACCAAAGTTGTAATTTCTCAAACTTTTGATAATTTTTCACCAAAGGGCTAAATTTGACAAGTTTTGATTTTAAAAGGACCTTTGGTGACTTTTGCTTTGAAATTATGGCTCGTGGACTGTTTTTGACAACTTTTGAAACTGGGGATCAAACCGCAATTTTGCAAAATTGATATGTTTTCATCCGATTTTGATATTTTTGGATTTAAAACACATAAAACAACGATTTGTGATATTTTGATCATTTGATGTGTTTCGAGTGTTTTCGGATGAATTTGCGCTTATTTTGTATAAAATGATGAGTATTTACACACTCATCAATGACCAAGGATGACAAATAATCAAGGATAAGCATAGTTTATAAGTTCCCATTTTATTCTCCCTCCCTACACTTAAACTAAACATTGTCCCCAATGTTCCCCGAAAGTATCAAAGTTATGATAATGGAAGGTAATTAAAAGAGAAAGAAACTAGTACTCCCCCGATTAGCTAGGTAGGATCCGTGTGAAGTTGTAGTTAAATTCTTTCCCAAGAAGAATGTATATGTGATAAGCTCCATCCAATGTTGAGTTTCTTCTTCTTGCCAAATATAACCTGCACACTTTAAGAAAACAGACGAAACCTTTGCGTAAAATCAGCAATAAAACTATATATGATGCAACTACACTCGGATATAATGCTTGTGGAATGTATGTTTGCAGATTTTCTGGAAAATTAAGACCTGAGAATTTCCAAAAATTAAGACATCGTCAGGCTTTAATCCTGACACTGTCAGGTTGTCATGACATAAACTAGTCTGCTGCGTTTTCTTGGAAAAATTACCTCTTTAGAATCTGGAAACATTCCTGCAAAACATCCATTATAACTTGATACAAGCATTTGACTCTAACAAACACACATATACATCAATTTCACTAATTGTCATTCTCATTTTCACGTTCTTTTAAAAACGTATGTAATCTTCCTTACACTTATCTTTTTGTAAAATACCTTTATATGTAATTAAGACAAGGTTAAAGACAAAATAAAACATTTTCACAAAATCAAACATGAGAATAAACAACAATGAAAAAGATGTATGACACACAAACAAGCAAACAACTAAGCATGAGTTGCCTCCCACGAAGCGATTTTATTTATTTATAAGTCTTGTCGCTAGACTCGAAGTCGTGCTCCTACGCGACTTCTTTACCGTCATCTTCTTCCTCATGACGATCTCTATTGGGATTTTCCATGGTATAGTTATGTCCTATTGTGCATCTTTCTAAGAAGTCATATTCCTCCCCCCTCCCCTAATTGTTTCTATATTTTGGTCCCAATTTCAAACAATTCTTATAGAACCCAAAAATCTTAAGTTATTTTTCATCATTGGGTAGTGATTAAAATTTCTCAATCTTAAATGGCATTTGGTAAGCTATGTCATCGGTCTCATCCTTAAATCTAACTATTCCTAATGACGGATCATAAGTCATCCCGGTGTTTTCTATGAATGGCTTTCCTAGAACTACGTGGGACAAGCTAGGATCTATGGCCGTGCTAATATCCTCCACAATTATGAAATCCGTAAGGTACGTGAAACTACCTACATAGACGGGCTATCCCTTAACTCTACCAAGGAAATTACAACTAACTCTAGGATCATCGGGGTCTTGCCTATTTGGGAAAGGTTTCTTCATCACCCAATTATAATATGTGCTAGTCATGATGTTTATTGGGGATTTCCGATCAATGTAGGCCTTTGCCACAAAAAGATGTCCTATGCAACATGGTATGTTGAGATTCCAAGGATTTCCAAAGGTGATTCGAGGGCTTTTCCTAACATACATGTGACGAGGGTCACGTACTAAGTGTGGGTGGCGTGAAAGTTCCTCTTCCGTAGGAAACTTATTGAAGTATTCATCACCTACTTTGTCTACTTCGTTGGTTTATTCTTCCTTAGGAGTTTCACTAACCTCAAGCATAGTCTCATGGTTCACTTCATCAATATTCCTATTGGGTTTCACTAAGGTGATGGCATTGACGAATTGAACACGTTTAGATGAAGAGAGATCCCTAGTTTTGAAGTACTTACTTGGGTCCTTAATTTTTAACACGGAGGCTTCGGGAGAATGAGTTGAGATGGCATTAACCTTTTCTGTTGTCTTCCTATCATTATTGGTCATGGCTCTCAAAAGGTTATCTATATTCCTATCCATCTCGGCTTGTTGTTGGTTAAAGCGGTCCGAAAGCTTGGCTATTTGAGCTTCTTGGGATGTAACTAGATGTTGCAACATCTCTTCTATGTTTTGTTGGCTAGGGCCGTGGGACCATGGGGAATCATTAGAGGTGAATTCTTTGGTTTGTCCCCAATTATAGTCGGGTTTGCCCGTCCATGCTTCTCGGGCATCATTGAAAGTCCTAGGTCCGTGTGTTGTGGGGAATATCCCTCCTATTCCATTTGTACGCGAGGAAGCATAGTCAACGGAAGCTTATTCGACGAGTCTGCAAGCACGAGTGTCATGGGGACCACTACATAGCTCACACAAGCAAGAGACTTTGTTCACTGGCATGAAGACTTAGGTTCTCATAGGAGCTCATTAGAATTTGACTTGATCTTCAAGATCGAGCATCCTACGATTGGAAGTTTGTGAGCCAATGGGAGGCAAGGAGATTGCCTTGACGGATTTGGGAAACTCACGGGGTCATTCCAACTTTCGTTGTCATAGAGGGCAAGGTCTATTGTACCCTACGATTCTTCCGCGGTAAGTTCACTAAGTTTGCCACCGCCGCTTGGTCAATGGTTCATGTAGTTGAGAAGTTGACACGATCAGTAAAGATTCGCCTTGACGTTGTTGGAACATCAAGATTTCATTCCTACGTTTAGTAGTCCTCACCGGTGGGAAAAATTGGGCGAGGAAATGAGTGGTGAGATCATCCCAACTTGAGATGGATTCGGCGGGAAGTCGCTCAAGCCAATTACTAGCTTGGTCCCGTAGAGAGAATTAGAAGAGACGCAAGTGCGTGGTCTCCCATGTGGTAGCATCTAGGTCGATGGAATCAATATAAGGAAGTCCTCGAGTGTTTGGTTCTATCTCGGTCAGCCGCAAACCCCACGAGGGGCAATCCGGGTTCGTTTGGTTTGATTCTTGGCTAAATCGAATCCACCTAAGGTGCTAATGTTAAACCTTACTTCTGCTTTTAGTTAACAACAATGTGGGGTGCGTTTGGCTTATGAATGGGCCGAAGCCCATTCACAACAATGCAATAAGGGTGTGGTTGGGTTATATTAACGGGCCGAAGCCCACTACATAAAAAAAGTAAGCTTTTATTTTATTAAGTAAACATTTGATATAATTATTGGATATGGATATCGGACTAACGTAAATTATGTTTTGATACTTGGTTACTTGGTAATGTTTCAGACTGCATTGGAATTTATTATGGTTCGGATACGATATGAGATTGATACTTGGTTTTGTACTCGGATATACATAACGGACTTTACTATACAAGTTATGACTTGACATTTGTATCGTTATTGGATTTGCGATATTGGACATTGGACTTATTGGACATTTTGTGACTTAACGGTATAATATATTAGACTCTAATAGAATTTAATATATTAGACACGGAACACTCACAAACTATTCAATAAACTCAAAGCTAATAATTACGTGAATGATAACGAAACAAAATTTATAAATATTGTAAATTTCAAACTTGGTTTATTTAAAGTCACGATGACTTGAGAATGTTTTATAAATGGAGGCGTCATGCCAAAATTTATAAAAACATTCTAACTTATATTTTTAAATTTCAAATCTCTTTTATAGTTATAAAACCCGTGAATCTAAGCAAGTGTTCTTTTAAGTGGTAAAACCTTTATCGTTTGAAATGCAAATTCAAACTTATCATTGATTATAAAACATGTTTGTACAAACTATTTGGGATTATGGGTAAATGCCGAAACTTACCAATTGACATACTTTTTGACATGTTTCTTCGTCATTGTCGTCTCGACTTCCTACTTGTCATTATTTACTCGACGTAAGTCTTGGTCAATACTTCTTGACTATTCCTCATAATATATTGGGATATATATTATACCTTGGCGTGAGTTACGTTTGGCGTGAGTTGTATGTCGAGTCTTGATTCCTTACCACCACACGAAACGTTAAAACTAAACTTTTGAGATATTGACACTGGACTTTTGAAATTAATTATTCGAGTATTCCACGAAAACTAAGACACGTTGTCTTTCGGATATTATATTATTTTACTCTTTGAGACGTATTTTGAGATAATACGTATACTATTAGGTCGTGACGATGTAGTACCGTTGTACTTGTACTCTTTGGATATCGACGTGCCTTCCTTCATGATTTATTTGTGCTTGCTCTTTGATGCCAGTCTTGTTAGTTGTGATTCTTGCGTTGCTTCGCTTCGAGGTGAGTTCATGGCCCCTACTTTTACTTGATTTTAAACTGTTTTGGGGTAGAATACATGCTCGTTTTTATTAAATGTAAATGCTTGATTTATTTGAATAAATGATTGTTACTTGGTTTGACGAAGTTGTGTGAATTGGTTTGAATATGTTTTTACGTGGACACAAGTGCTTGAACTGTTTTGGATTGGACCTGGAAATGTTTTTGTGAGCTATTACGTGCTAGGTTAAGGTTAGAAACCCAAGCATTGTTATGAATTGCTACCTCCTGGCTCAGGATGGTGCGAATGTTATGAATAAATCTATTGGGAATGGCCACCCCGTCTGACCCGCATGGCTCATGTGGAGGACGTATAACATGTCGATTGTTTGTGTGCTATCTAGCGTTGGTTTCATGATTTAGCCTGCGTAATAGTTAAGCTTGCGTGGCACTATATTTGTTGTAGTGTATGATTTTGATATGGTCCAAGTGGTTGTTTATGAGCTATTTTTTGCGGATAAATATTTTGATACTGCGAATTAGGCAGGGTATGCCTCGGTTAAATTTGACTTGTTTATGAGAATTGATTTGCACTTGAAAACCTTGTGGTCCACCTTTCTATTCTTTTGTTTAAAGGTAAACCTTGTTTTCGCGACATTGTGAGCACCACAATGATCGAAGGGATCTTTGAACTCGCAATACTTTTATGAAAACCTATGAACTCACCAACCTCGTGTTGACACTTTTAGCATGTATTTTCGGTATTGAGGCAATAGTTTACTTTTGAGGCGCTTGGGCAATGGCATGGCATGGTCATAGAAGCGACTACGATATTTGTACTGGGGACCGCTTACTTATTATGGGCCTGTTTTCGCATCAAATTTTATTGTAAACTTTGTTTTATACTGAATAAATGAGAGTTCTTAAGAAAAACCCGTTGTTCTAAACTTGTGTTGTGATACTAATTAGTAGCACCCAAGACTTATATGCTTCCGCTAAAACTCGATTTTTGGGGGTGTTACAGATTGGTATCAAAGCCTAGTTTATAGAGAACTGGGTAAATTTTCAAAACCTAGACTATAACCACTTTTATGAAAATTTAACCCTATGACCGACACGTGCCTGCCTGCCAAGATGATGCCTCACTTGTGACTTTGATTGCTAATATATTTGATGAGATGTATGCCTTACTATTGGATGAGTATATCCATGTATCTTTCACTATCTGCTATAAGTATCTTCGACATACTTATGCTTACGCACCGTACTTGTTGTAGCGTTGCGCCTCTTTCCTTCCATAATCTCATCACTCGTCCTCGAGTATGGACTTTTGTCTTGGGTCTATTGGAAATGGATTTTTGGGAAGTGAAAGATATGATGCTAGAGTAACTAAGCCAAGTATATCAAAATTCATTGAACCTCGGGTGAATATAGACTGATCACCTATATTCAACCAGGGACAGTGGGACATAGACTGATCACCTATGTCCGACTCAGAGGTGAATTTTGCAATACTTGGAGTAGTTATAATAGAATTATGTCCGGTTGGTTTTGGTTTGATTTCGGGAAATGGCAAAGTTTTGGTGTGTGTATACGAGCATGAAATTTTATGAAATATTTCCTTCACACACAACACACTGGCATCACAAATTATTGTTTATCGCGATATCCTTCCTTTGTTATGAATCACTATTCGTCGCCGTCTAATCGTTATTTGACTTCGGATTATTTTTGGAATCGTTGGAACTGTAAGACCTTGTTTTGCATAGGGTCAGGTTAGACCCGATTGGTCACAAGTTTGTATTTGGGTTGCGTGAAGTTGTAATAAGCTCATCGGGCTTCTTAGAATATTTGGAATCGATCTTGGCTACGTTGAATTTGGATTGTTAGATTCTGCGATTTTGGTTCCTATGGTGAAAGTGGATTCGCTTATTCTCATGGTTTTGTTTTGATCTTGCTGTAGACGCCTCTACTCCAAGCCTTATCTTCAATCGATGATTATTCCATTGACGCTGTTCTTTTGATGTTGCACCTTGCGCTCTATCGATGTGTATTCTTTTAGCATAACTTTTTGGAACCATCGTCGTTCAATTATATTTAGAATTTGATTTGATATCGATTGGTAGTTTCTTTTGGGAAATTATGACGTTGAATTTGAATGTTGTATCTTTCTGCGTTAAGTATTAAGTGCACTACGAAATCAATCTATTGATTGCTAGTAGTAATTAATTCTCTCCTTCAGAGTCGTACTCTGAATTTGCTTAACACTCTTTTCGACGGAGATTCTGTTGCCCCAACAGAAACCTTAAGACCTTAAGGTGTAACTTGAATCGCGATCCTTGGAAATGACGCATAAACCTTTGTTCATCTCTCGAGAACATCATTTATCTTTGCTACCTCCTTATGAGATATTAAGCCGTACTGCCATTGTCTGGCAAGCTGTTTTCGATTCTCGTCAGACCGTACTGCGGTTATCCTACGAAATGTTTTGCTGTTACCAAGATTTTAATCTTGCTCGCTTGTACGTGGAAGAGATTGTTGTACATTGTGGGGTGCCGATTCCTATCATTCTAATCGTGAAGGTCGCTTCACATCAAATTCCTGGTCATCACTCCAAGAGCCATAAGGACGGGTCTTGGTATGAGTGTTGAATACCATTCATAGACCGTTGGCTGGAGTGAAAGAACTATTCAAATGATAGAGGACATGTTGCATGTCGGCGTGATCGATTTTGACAATGGTTGGGATAGACACCTCCCATTGATCGAAATCTCTTACAACCATAGCCACGTTGTACGAGGCACTTCATGGTTGAAAATGCCGCTCAACGATTGGTTGGATTGAAGTAGGGGATACCCAACTTGATATCCTAAAAATGTTCTTGAAACTGTCGAGAGATTGTTTAAATTAAAAGCAGAATGCAAACTGCTCACGATCATCAGAAGAGTTACGATAGATGAATGACATGAATATTTGAGACTCCATGATTGGAGGCGAAGCTATGCTTAAAATCTCACCATGGATTGTGTGATACGTTTAGTAAACGTGGAAAGTTTAATCTTCGTTGTGTTGATCCTTTTTAAGACTCTTGCTAGAGTTGGACTAGTGGCTTGGAGACTTGAGCTACCACTAGAACTTAGCTATTCACGCCGTTTACATGTGTGTAATTTGAGGTAATGCCTCGCTGTTGAAGGAAATTGTTGTCCCTGCGGAAAGATATCCATATCGACAAACGCCTAAGCTGTGTTGAGGAACCTATCAAAATCGTGAACCGTGAAGTCAAATGACTTGAGAAAAGTCGTTTTCCTATTTTTTTTACTGATCGGTGGAAACCCTAATAAATATCTCGAATTTACGTGAGAATGTGAAAATGGAATCTTAAGAAAGTATCTATATCTCTTATCAAATCTAACGGGTAACTGGAATTGAATCGCGAGGACGCGATTCCGTTAAAGAGGGTAGTCTGTGACATCCCGAGATTTTCCAGATATTGGTCTTTCGAGAATTTATGTCTATTTTTCATTTACGAACCTTCCTGAGCTTGATTGTCGTGAAAACGAGAAGTTATCTCGCGAAACGCAAAAATTAAACACAACGCGTACCGGAACAACCATAAACTTATTAATCATTTTGAATTGTTTGTTATTTCATTTGCGAGGAATTGGTCGAGTAAATACTCATTTTTATTGCAAAAATTATCCCGAATGCGATGACGCAAGTTTCGTAATTTTTATCGCCAGTCTACTCGTCCAAATGTGTCCCCGAATCTAATATCTATAAAAATTGCTGAATATGTCACGTTTAGTCCCCGAGGGGACATGGTGCATTACAAAATTCGTCTTTGTGCTCAACTATAAATAGAACATGATAAATAGAGTTAGGGATTTTTGTTTCTCCTTCTTCCTTGCGCCTCTCTCTCTTCTGCAGCCACCACCCAACCCAGCCGCCACTCCGGAACCACCCTCCTCGCCGGCCACCATCCTATATTGGGGTTTCAGTCACTTGTACAAACCCTAATAGCCTCATGTCTCTCTTCCTCTTGATAATACCATGGCTGTCACCTCCACTATCATGCCGCCGCTGTTATCACCATCAACATGGCTAGGAGACCAAGAAGGTGCTCTTGTTTTTGGATCGGGTTAGTGTGAAGGTCACGATTAGGGTGTTTTTGATTCGTTTTGAGTTCGTCCGTTCTCCCTCATCTCTCGTTTTCTCTCTATCTCCTCTCGTTAGTGATATGTTAAAATGAAAACTCGCCTTTACTAATAAATTTGCTAAAAACCGATTGTTAAACAAGTTTTTATGTTTTCGTGGATGGAAAAATGAATTTGAAACGAGCTGATTTGAATTCGTATGGTTAAAATGTTTGGATATAAAAGTATCATGGTTTTCGTAGAAGAAAAATTTTAGAAATGTTTTGGTAAACTGTTTTCGTGTGGTGTTAAATTAATAGGATAGCACTGAAAACCTTTTTGAAATAAAAGTTATAATCAGAAGCGTGTGGTAAGAAAACAGTTAAGTGGTGATTGTTTGTGTCCATTTGGAGTTATTACTTTCAGTTATGGTAAAACTGTGGTTTATTTAGTGCTTATTTGATCCTGGTTGTACATGGTTAAGCTCATTTGCGTCGCGTGTTAGTCTCGGTTTAAATTCGCTTATTGGTTGTTTTGATCTTGGATCGGTTTGAATCATTCTTGTTTGTCCGTTTTCGTTGGGGTCTCAGTCGGGTCAAGAGGAACCTATATAGTCTCGGGTTTAGATTTGCGGTTTATATCTTCAAATCTCTTTTGGTTTAAGGAATGCATATTGTAGTTACTGATGAGCTTGTTTTGTTGGTTATACTTCGAGACAGTCGAGAACCCACGTAGGGTTTTGTGTACATTGTGTGTGTACTTGTGGTGTTGTCGAGTGTTTAGTTCTATCTCGGTCAGCCGCAAACCCCACGAGGGGCAATCCGGGTTCGTTTGGTTTGATTCTTGGCTAAATCGAATCCACCTAAGGTGCTAATGTTAAACCTTACTTCTGCTTTTAGTTAACAACAATGTGGGGTGCGTTTGGCTTATGAATGGGCCGAAGCCCATTCACAACAATGCAATAAGGGTGTGGTTGGGTTATATTAACAGGCCGAAGCCCACTACATAAGAAAAAGTAAGCTTTTATTTTGTTAAGTAAATATTTGATATAATTATCGGATATGGATATCGGACTAACGTAAATTATGTTTTGATACTTGGTTACTTGGTAATGTTTCAGAATGCATTGGAATTTATTATGGTTCGGATACGATATGAGATTGATATTTGGTTTTGTACTCGGATATACATAACGGAATTTACTATACAAGTTATGACTTGACATTTGTATCGTTATTGGATTTGCGATATTGGACATTGGACTTATTGGACATTTTGTGACTTAACGGTATAATATATTAGACTCTAATAGAATTTAATATATTAGACACGGAACACTCACAAACTATTCAATAAACTCAAAGCTAATAATTACGTGAATGATAACGAAACAAAATTTATAAATATTGTAAATTTCATACTTGGTTTATTTAAAGTCACGATGACTTGGGAATGTTTTATAAATGGAGGCGTCATGCCAAAATTTATAAAAACATTCTAACTTATATTTTTAAATTTCAAATCTCTTTTATAGTTATAAAACCCGTGAATCTAAGCAAGTGTTCTTTTAAGTGGTAAAACCTTTATCGTTTGAAATGCAAATTCAAACTTATCATTGATTATAAAACATGTTTGTACAAACTATTTGGGATTACGGGTAAATGCCGAAAATTACCAATTGACATACTTTTTGACATGTTTCTTCGTCATTGTCGTCTCGACTTCCTCCTTGTCATTATTTACTCGACGTAAGTCTTGATCAATACTTCTTGACTATTCCTCATAATATATTGGGATATATATTATACCTTGGCGTGAGTTACGTTTGGCGTGAGTTGTATGTCGAGTCTTGATTCCTTACCACCACACGAAACGTTAAAACTAAACTTTGAGATATTGACACCGGACTTTTGAAATTAATTATTCGAGTATTCCACGAAAACTAAGACACGTTGTCTTTCGGATATTATATTATTTTACTCTTTGAGACGTATTTTGAGATAATACGTATACTATTAGGTCGTGATGATGTAGTACCGTTGTACTTGTACTCTTTGGATATCGACATGCCTTCCTTCATGATTTAGTTGTGCTTGCTCTTTGATGCCAGTCTTGTTAATTGTGATTCTTGCGTTGCTTCGCTTCGAGGTGAGTTCATGGCCCCTACTTTTACTTGCTTTTAAACTGTTTTGGGGGAGAATACATGCTCGTTTTTATTAAATGCAAATGCTTGATTTATTTGAATAAATGATTGTTACTTGGTTTGACGAAGTTGTGTGAATTGGTTTGAATATGTTTTTACGTGGACACAAGTGCTTGAACTGTTTTGGATTGGACTTCGAAATGTTTTTGTGAGTTATTACGTGCTAGGTTAAGGTTAGAAACCCAAGCGTTGTTATGAATTGCTACCTCCTGGCTCAGGATGGTGCGAATGTTATGAATAGATCTATTGGGAATGACCACCCGTCCGACCCGTATGGCTCATGTGGAGGACGTATAACATGTCTATTGTTTGTGTGCTATCTAGCGTTGGTTTCATGATTTAGCCTGCGTAATAGTTAAGCTTGTGTGGCACTATATTTGTTGTAGTGTATGATTTTGATATGGTCCAAGTGGTTGTTTATGAGCTATTTTTTGCGGATAAATATTTTGATACTGCGAATTAGGCAGGGTATGCCTCGGTTAAATTTGACTTGTTTATGAGAATTGATTTGCACTTGAAAACCTTGTGGTCCACCTTTCTATTCTTTTGTTTAAAGGTAAACCTTGTTTTCACGACATTGTGAGCACCACAATGATCGAAGGGATCTTTTGAACTCGCAATACTTTTATGAAAACCTATGAACTCACCAACCTCGTGTTGACACTTTTAGCATGCATTTTCAGCTATTGAGGCAATAGTTTACTTTTGGAGGCGCTTGGGCAATGGCATGGCATGGTCATAGACGACTCTGATATTTGTACTTGGGGACCGCTTACTTATTATGGGCTTGTTTTTCGCATCAAATTTTATTGTAAACTTTGTTTTATACTGAATAAATGAGAGTTCTTAAGAAAAACCCGTTGTTCTAAACTTGTGTTGTGATACCAATTAGTAGCACCCAAGACTTATATGCTTCCGCTAAAACCCGATTTTTGGGGGTGTTACATAGATAGCTTAATAGCAGCTTTGTATTAAGTCTTAGTTGTAATTGTTGTGCTTATAGGAGGCCTTTATTAGCAAGAGTAAAAGCTAGTCGAAGTTCAATTTGAGTTTCATGAGACTTCCAAGCTGGGATACATGCATTGTATTGTGTAAAAATGCGTTTTTACATGTTTAGTTATTCATGCCTTATATTTTGAAATTTCAGTATGTTATTTGATGTTAGAATTGTTGATAAGTGAGATAGTAGATATTGTTAATACAAATAAGCCGTAAAAATGTTTATTTATATTTTACGATCTTCTAATGTTTTGTCGATAACAAACGTAAAATCATTTTTACGAAACAAATAAAATACGTAAATAGTTTGAGCCAATAGTTTACTAACACACTTACGTTTTCATATAAAACGCTAAACAAGTACTAATGTTTACAACTTATAGAAATGCATATGTATAACAACTAGTGTTTACATAATATGGATATGTACTTATATATACTTAGTATATATTGTAATGGGTAAAAATCTAAGTACTTGACCCATTGACTAGATACATTGAATGTAGTTGGGTAAAACCTAAAGTCTATGACTCATACCCATGGAGCTTAATCCATAACCCATGACCCATTGCATGACATCATGCATAAAGTCATGTTGGGTATTATCCATGACCCATGGACCTAAACCATACCCATAGTTCAATATCTAGATACATTGTATTTATTTGGGTATCCATGACCCAAAGTTTATAACCCATGATCCATGACACATAACCCAAATAGGAGGAGCGTCTGGCGGATCCCTAGGAATACACTGGACGGATCTCTTAAGTAAGGGATCCGTGGGATCCGGGGAACAATAGATGTTTTCACCTATAAATAGTGAGCCATTTCTTCATTGTAACTTACCCCTTTTACACATACCTTCTCCTAGTATTGTAAACTCTCTAACCTCATATCCAAAGGATCTTTCTATGTAGTTTTGTGTTTGTGTGATTTTCTAGGTTCCTCTTAAAGGCGAGATCACCACCTATTGAAGTCGAGCAAGCTCAAGTCCATGAGTTGCCAAGCTTCGTCATCATCAATACTACTGAAGTGATCTTGTTGTATTTCTTTCCTCCCTCCTGGAAGTGTTTTGATGAAGGCGTTAGTGAAAGGTTCCTATCGTCCGTGTCGAAGGCATTAGTGAAAGGTGCCGAAGGGTCAAGTAGAAGGCATTAGTGAAAGGTGCCGAACGTCCTGTCAAAGGCATTAGTGAAAGGTGCCAAAGGTCCGTGTCTAAGGCATTAGTGAAGGGTGCTGAAGGATCGTGTCAAAGGCATTAGTGAAAGGTGCCAAGGGTGTACATTCGATATGGTGCATCGATGAACAAGATAGAGTAGTTTGAGTAAAGGATATCGATATCCTTGATGATGTTGTAATAAGGAGTGTGTCTCCTTTGGGATAGGTGTTGTGTAGTGTTGGGTAGTAGTTCCTCCTTTGTAATGGAACTCGGTATCTAACCTTGTACTGGATAAAGTTTAGGCGACGTTGTGATAGGTTTGGTAATACCTTATGGAAGAACCCGGTGTCTAGCCTTGTACCGGATAAAGTAGGCGACGTTGTGAAGGCTTCTCCGCAACAAGGAGTTTGTGTTGTGTAGTGCTTACGAACTCTCGAGTAGGTGACTCGGGGAGTGGAGTAACCACTATAAATACTCCCGTCGTGGTTTTGTGCTTTTTACTCTTTATCTTTACATTGCTTATTTATATGCTTATCTATCAACATCCAACACACACATTTAATAGATTGACATAAGTCGATCTAAATAGTTTTAAACGAAGTTTTAATCGGTAAAACTATTCAACCCCCCTTCTAGTTTTCCACAATTGGTACCAGAGCTTCGTTACCAAGTTTCTTAGAGTATACGGTACTTTAAAACTTGATACGATCCGTGTATGTTTGAAAACTACAAATAAGGAAATTTCTTAAAAACAAAAAGTCACGTTTTTAAAAATCATCATATTTTATAATGTTGGATAATGATAGACCTTCTAATATTTTGTTTGTTGAGAATTCTCAATAATAGGATTTGGGCATCCTAGAAGATCATGCAGAATTTTGCGTCGATGTTTCTTTTTTATAAAAAGAATATATATAGCAAAAAGGTATGCTCTTTAATAACTTACTTACAAATAAATTATTAATGTATAATTTCTAGCTTGATTATTAATATCAATTCGTATAACATGTAAAGAATAGTAGACTCAATACGTATACTTAAATATCACTAAAGTTGTTATCTATATTGAACTCATCATCAAGAATAGTATTATTCGCTGATCTCTATAGACAAAACTACAAACAGTGATAATGATATCGGCTATTCGAGAGCCTTGGTTATCATTTCTCACATAAGGTTGTTGACATTTCATCTATGTCAATAGTGTCCATGTGAAACTCCTCATATCATGATAAAATTAGTATTTTATCATAATCCTTAAACTTCCTAAAAATTATGATTCATTCATAAAAAGGGAACCTCGTCAAATAGGACTAGCAAAACACGTCAAAACCTCAAACCATAAGTTATAGAGCAAAAACACCAACTCTAGCCAAGAATTAAAACTCCCAAATCAAAATTATCAAAGTTCACTTAAACTGTTAACTGCTGATATGCCGGATCTCTGAGTTTGAACTAGCCGGATCCCTCTTTCAAGGGATCCGTGGGAACCGGCACATCAGAAGACAAAATAAGTGATAGATGATCACTGTGGAGTTTTACTTTTCACTTTACTCTCCCAACTCACGAACATAAACCCTAACACTGTGTTCTCTAGTTTTTTCATTAAAGAAAAGGGAAGTAAAGTGGGAGTAAACATTTTCCTCCCACTTTTGGAAGGAAACACTTTACTTCCAAAATCACACAAATCATACTAACTTTACTTTCATTTCATTTTTTTTCCTCCTTAAGTAAAACTCAAGAACACAATGTAGGAGTAAACCTTTTCACTTTCTTTCCTTTTCTTCCATTACTCTGACTCGAGAACACAGTGTAAGTTACTGTTCACAGGAGTTCTTTCATCATCATTTGTTAGGATCCAATATTTATGTTGTTTAATGATTCGGGTGGTCTAGGACAATGATTAAATAAGAAAGCCATTAGAGAGATGAAGAGAGTTGAGAGGAGGTTCTTGAAAGAGAGTTGCTTTATAAAAGTGAAAGGTTTATTCAAAGAAGCCACACCCCTTCCATGGATAGTTACAGAATACACGACCTCCTATCGGCCTGTGGATCAGGTATATAGTGGGTAAAGACCCGTCCTTCCTCCACGGTGTTGCACTATGCTAAACTAGACTAATAACTAACTAATAAAACAGTAAATAACGTAACTAACGATATATCTACGAGCTAACTTATGCTAGATAATATTTGGGGTGACCGACTCTTCACTATGGAATTTTCTAATTCCTAACAGCCTCCCCTAAGGGAGGTCACCCCATGTTTTACATTTCGACTCCTAGCATTCTATTCTTGACTTTGTTCTTGAGCTCAGAGACTTCAATTCTTCAATTTCGCAATCTTTGTGCATAAGCAAGGCAACTTCAAAGTCCGATAGTTTTGTACTTTTAGTGGAGGCCTTTAATCGATCCACATCATTGATGATCTTGAGCTTTCTTTGAGATCATCATCACGAAATCTCTGGATCATCCATAGTTGTGTTGCCTTCATGTGATGTTGTGACTTTTGACCGACATGCTCACACTTTTGAATCATGACATCTTTCCATCGAGTAGCGGAAGCCTTCGGTTCATGATATTTGCAAGAATGCGAAGCATAGTATGAAATATCGAGCCGTGTTATGTAGATATGCACCACCATGATTTCTTCAATTTGTGGATCTTGTGAGCATGCGGCTTTGATTGACTACTCATTCGATCACCGCAATCCGTCAAATGTACCGCAAACAACAGTTAGCAATAAAACACACAAAAGTGTCTTTGATCACTTTATTTGAATTGAGGTACACGCCCACGGTTCCCCGCTGATCAAGACAAGCACGCATGTGATCGTGTAGGATTCCTAAGAATCTCCTTGACGTGGTTTCGCAGATTGTTCTAGCTGTTCTCAAACCGGAACGTCTCAAAGAAGACAACACGATTGAGTGAACCAAAGAAATTGAGATTCACCGATTGATGAAAATGATTTGAAAGACAATCGCGTATTGCTTGAAGAAAGAGTTTTGCAATACAACGAAGGTTTTATGAGAAAGATCAATTTTCAATCAAAATACTTTTGTATTAGAGAATGAGTACACATTCGACGCTAGCTAAAAGAAGAGATTCGCACATAGAACGGTTTTCTAAAAGTATTTTCAATCGTAGATACTTTTTGAATTTGAAATGAATACACATTCGACGTGCTAGAGAAAAGAAGGTTTGCACATCGAACGGTTTTTCCAAAAGTATTCGTCAATTCCATTCTCGACCAAGGTTGATTCAAGAATGAATCTCCCATCGTTTCTATCCAGCTTGTCACAAGCTTGATCTTTGCAAGATTTCACATGTCACCAACCAAGAGCTTGTTTGATGTTGGCTCTAGAAGGATTTCCATCTTCATTGTGAATATTTTACATATCACTGATGTTTCAGCAATACCACAAGGATAATGCGTGGGACTCTTAATATATACTTACTTTCCACATTGTGTGAAAAGCAAGTCTTCAAGAATTTAGTGTCCTAACGAGATATTGTGGATGATCTCTTGGCTCTAGACTCAATTGTGCATATTTGGTTCTGTCGCAGAGACTAGGGAGAGGGTCTCCTTCTTCAATATCAACAATCTCTAAGAGAAAGTCGATAGATTATGTCGGTTCCCGTGAGAATGAAACAAGCCCTTTTAAGAGGAACTTGAGTGGCTTGGGAAGTTGTAGTTCGGTCGTCATCGGGTCCATGATGTCTTGTCTTCAATACCAGTATTACCTTAGTAAACACCGGTAGCATATGTATTGAACCCGGTTCACGCCTAAGGTTGAATTATTGGAGGGCTATTTCTTTTCACCCTTTTTACATTCCAATTCTTTTCATTCTTCAACCCCTTCAAGGCTTAATGAGACTTCATAACTAGAACCTTGTTGGGTTTATTCCAAAGATTAGCTCGCCTCGTCCGCACTCTTCCGTATTCTCATGTTTCTCCTTTTTCATCATACCTAAGGACTCTACACTATCTAGTGGATTGTCCCTCGGTAGATCCCTCCGGTTCTGGCGGATCGTGGGAACGAATACCTAGCCTAACCATCCTTATAAATCCATGCATAAAGTAAATTGGTCGGTCTTTTGGTATTGTTCTTTCCTTCATGAAACCAAACGAAAAATCATTTGGAAAAATCAATCAAGGTACTTGTGATATAAAATCAAAACATTTTGTGCCTTAATTGTTTTTGATCATTTAGAAATGCTCCCCCTCAACATGTGCATGTGATTTTATTAATTGTTTAGCACATGGAGGCAAGAGTTCTTTGAAACAAATTCTTGATCACAATTTCATACGAAAAAGCCATTTGATTTTCTTGATAAAATTCTCCCCCTCAATATGTGGATAGGATATTTAAAATCATTTTATCACATAGAGGCAAGAGTTAATTTGAAGCACATCCACAATCACAAGAGCCATTAAGAAACCATTTGAAAACTCAATCAAGGTACTTTATAAATCACTTTAAAAAGCTTTCGTACTCGATAGTTTATTTGCTCCCCTCAATATGTGCTTCAAGATTCGAAAGCGCTTAGCACATATGAGAAAGCAACGTGCACAATTAAATCAAACGATCACCTTTTATCAAATTTCATTATTAAATCACAAATTCTCCCCGATCAAAATATCAAACCCTTTGAGATTTTGGATCCCAAGTGATTTAATTAGGTTTAGAAAACATGGGAGAAAATGTGGCCTTGTTTAAATACTCATCCGGTTTTTGGATAAATCCTCCTCCTCAACATGTGCATTATGTATATTGAAATCATTTGGCACATGGAGGCGTGGAGTGCCTTTAAAGGACTAAAACCAATTCCATTTAAAACAGATTTGAGATTTAAATCACGATCTCACCCGATCGTAAATATCAAACCATTTGAGATTTGTGATCCCAACCGATTTAAATCATTTAGAAAAATTTGGGGAAAGACGGCAAGATTCAATTTTGAAAGATGAGATAAGGACCATTTTAAGACATTAAAGATTGTTAGTGTCGTATGATAGTTTTAAGAGATCTTTAAGTAAAACAAAACAATTTCACAATCAAACAAGAAAAAAAAATTTTCATTTTGAAAGACCTTGATTCTAAAGAAAAATCATACCATGACATAACATTAAATCTTTAGATCACCACTTATTATCGTGACAAGACGGAACTTTTGTGAAGAAACATCGTTTGAAAATATTTTATTTTAAATCACTCTCCCTCAATCCATGACAAGTCAATAATTGAGTGACTTAGGTTTTGATAACATGAAGTCCGTGATTTACAAAATTTAGTCCAATTTATTTTCAAAACAATATTTTTCCATTTTCAAAACAATGTTTTCAAAATTGTTTAAAAATGGTATCCTGCACAAAGATACGTTAGGTGGTTGAGAAGCTTCCGCTTTTGTTGTTGTAGGGTTCGAAGAAAACCGTCTGCAGATGCAAGTGAGACTTCTTCTTACGTTGCATTTTGAATGCCAAGCGAGGTCAAATTAAGTCCGTTTCTTCAATCACTTAGAAGAAAACCATCCGCCGATGCAATGAGACCTCTTATGTTGCATTTATGCCAACTTTCCATTGAAGTCAAATTAAGCTCCGTTTCTTCATTTGTCAACCCAAGATATAGTTACCCTTTCCTTTCGCATCCAATCATATTTAATTGTGGGATCCGGATCGGGAACATTCTTTTATACCAATATACCGCATATCGTTAGTGAACACACATACAAATATATGGTGGTCGACATCACCCAAACAACAATCGACTAATTAAAGTCAATTCAACATAACAATCGGATCATATAAGGCATGGGTTTATGTGTTAATCAAACTCTAATCATCTAAACCTAACAATCATATCCTAAATTCCTAGTCCTTCGACACAGTGCAAATATCATTTTAATTAAGCACGAGAATAATTAAGAAAGCTCGTTAGATGATATAGATTTGAAAACATTCTCCCTCAATCAATGACTTATTTTCGAAAGATTAAAAGCGAAGTCATTGATTGAGTTTTCAATTTTTACGAAAACTCAAACTCGATTGGTTTTGCAACTCATTAACCACCATTTTGTTAAAACACCAAATATTTTTCGAAGAATTTTAGACGGAAAAACATTTGTGTAGGAACAATGATCCTTCGACATACTTTCCTTGTTTTGTTTTTAGGATAAGTGTACCAAATATTTTGAAAATAGTTTAAGCGTAGCACTTTCCTTCTTTAAAAACGGGTTGCTATCCGAAATAATAGCAAGCCATAGTTTAAGCACGGGTCACATCAAGTAACGCAAGCCATTTTTGAAGCGCGGGTTATGCGAAATAATCGTAAGCCATATTTTGAGACATGTTTTGAAAAGAATATTTACACCTCCCGCCGAACTTCATCTAAAGTCCCGTGCCATTATTGAATGACATTTCTAAGACCGTAGATGTTATCGATGCCGAAGACATGTCTTGAGAAAACATATTTTGGAATTTTCAAATTTTTCGATTTTTATGGATTTTTATGGTTTTATATTTTTCTATTTTCTTTTTCTTGGTTTTATATTTTTCTATTTTGTTTTGGTTGGTTTTATATTTTTGTATTTTGTTTTGATAAATATATACAAAGATAGAGAAGATGATATAGTAAAAGAAAATGATGATACGAAAATCTTAGAGATAAGGATATCAAGCGACCGTTGTAGAAGATAGAAGTCATCATCTCATAAACATTCACCACCAAAGAAAATCGAGGCTCCGTAATAGAAGATGATCATGAGCCTTTGAGAAAGAGAGACTTTGCGCTTCCCCAAACCGAAAATCCATTAGATGAGCGATTTGAAGCTCTATTTCAAGCTTGCTTTAGCCAGTGCACAAAGAAGCACACCATTATCATAAATCCCATTGCTTCTTTTAAGGATGATAATCTAGATTCTTTGTTCGGGGTTATATCATCAACAAGAACAAACAACGTATCATCCCACTTTTAAATTTCTTCTCATATTTCATTACCACCAAGTCTCAAGCAATCCATTTCAAAGGTGTCAAGAGAACAATTCCCCAAGTAGTTGAATTGATGTAGTTAGCCTCTTTGTATAATGCTCAAGAACCTCCCGAATACACATCATGAGGGAATGAAAACACCTTCCCATGTTCACATTTTTCTTCCGGATGATCGTGTATGAAGCTCAAGAACCCGAAGCACACCAATACCCAAGAGCTCTCCCGAATACACATCATAAGGGGAATGAAAACAACTCCTCATGTTCATTTTCTTCCCGATGATGGTGTATGATGCTCAAGTATCCAAGTATACCAATACCCAAGGAAGGAATAATCGATAACATTGAAAACGCAGCTAAGTCATCGATTATCTCTCGGATGACAATCTCTGCGGATGTCAACTCCGAATAAGTGATTATATCTCGAATCACAGTTAAGCCTCAAGTGAAACGGTGAGCGCCCTAATGTACACAATTCTCTCTCCCCGATGATTGTGATAACATCGAGATCATCACGCACTTGTGTACCTCTTTATCTTCGTAAACTTTCTTTTACATCTCTTTCCCCACATAGTTGGAATAAGAATACTAAACGCCTTGATGAGTAAAACCTTGAGTTTCTCTGCGGTCATGACATTTGTTTTCCGGATATCTTCAATCACTTAGAAGAATTAAGTTCATCAAGTTTACTCGCCATCGTCAAACCTTGAGTTTCTCTCGGTAATAACATTTGTCTTCCGGGATATCTTCAATTACTTAGAAGTATTAAGTTCATCAAGTTTACTCGCTTAGATGCTTGTCTCCTTCCGCCTTGCCGGTTTTGACACTTGAGTCAGTAAATCATTATAAGCCCGTGATACTAGAAATTTGTTGAGAAGAACACTTGAACTCTTGTGAGAATCAACTGTCAAGACTCTCTCGACTATTTATATCAACCCTTCCAGACAATTTGAAGTGACCATCAAGAAGAAAACCCGATATACCATACTTGTAATCAAGTCAACTTCCCACATTTGTATCTTAAGCTTGCACCTAATGATGGAAGAACGGTGTTTAGAATTTATGCTTCAAGCAAATCTCTAAGTACTCACTACTCAAGCAAAGTATGAGACATTAACACCTCTTGCGATTATCCACACCGTCATATCGTGTGACACCGAGTAAAACAAAGTAATTTAATAGTGATAGTTAACCTGTGTCTCAACCATCCACCTTGATCGCTGGTAACTAGATAAACCAAGTCTTCAACTCAAATTTTAAGCCCGAGCAAGTTATCAAATAAGAACACGCCTTTGTGAAAGTCAACTTCAATCTCAAGTAAGTGATAAATGATTAACTCGAAGTAATCAACTTGTGTCAAATGTACAACACGTGAATAAATGTACAACCGGATGTACATCGACCCACTTAATGAACCGGAACAAATGATTCCTCAACATCAATTCCATCTTCCTAAAGATATACATATAGAGACCGATCCGAAGATTCACCAATAATGTCTTCAAGCGGATGAGGAAGTCATTTTCCTTAATGTTCATGTGGTTGATTTACAGAGTGCACAATAATCCGTGAAGATTTGGTAAAGGAATACCAAAGAGCGGATCATTTTCATGAACAATAATCCGTGAAGATTTGGCAAAGGAATACCAAAGAGCGGATTATTATTCAATAGTGCAACTGCAAAATTACAATAGTCAATATCAACGCCTCGAGGAGTCATCGATAAAGAATATGAGCATGTCTAATTAGGGATTGAATCGACTTATAACTCTCTCCTAATTAGTGCTCTCCCTAAACCGACAACTGTTTGATAAATGCCGATTAAGAAGAAGTCTTTAGATCGTTAAATGCAACTCGCCTTTAGTCTTCTAACATGTAGCGTAAAATGTAGAATAGATCAGACTCGACCTTCTTCAAGATTGTGCAGTTGGGGAATAGATAGTTAACATCTTCAACTCACACCAAAAAGAATCCCACCAAAAAGCATCCCAATTAACTTACATCTTGCAAATCCCCTTAACCAAAATACCTCCCAATCAAACAAGAATAGAAAGATGTTCATCAAGGAAATCAACAATCAGGCCGCAACGAACACACAAGATGGTAACACCAAAATACCAATCACATCAAACAAGAACAGAGAGATTGTTCGGAATCATCATGTTGATGTATACGTGAAGCATTAACCGAAAGTACTTTGTCGATAAACTCATCAATCCGAGTGAAGATGTCAACCAATGGCTCTTAGAAGAAACTACATGTGAAGATGATCCGATAAGAAGAGTCTCGGTTCTTACATGAGTTAGGAGCCGTTTGACCATATATTCTCAAATATCAATCAACCATGCAAAAAATTCACACTTCTTCTCCCCCTCAAGAATTGCATACGGAGATGCCATTCTTGATTAAGTAAGTGAATATCATCCAAATGTATTCTATTCACACTTCTCCCCCGCAAAATTAGCATATGATGTCGCCATCGTCCTTATAGTAGAGCAAGTTGAATAAGAAAACAATCAATGGTAGCCGGTTCACTTGATGATCAAGCACATGGAAAAGCATGAAGCATGTTGATGAGAATGGTCATAATAAGAAGATTTCTTCTTCAAGATAATGCGCACCAAACGCGTACATTTCTTTTCTTTGGAGTCTGAGGCTCGAATCGATGTGAATGGGCGTCATAAGAAGATTTCTCTTCTTTGAAGATAAAGCGCATCAAACGTCGGCACTTTTCTTTTCTTTAGAGTGCGAGGCATGAACCGATGTGTTCATACGTCATAAGAAGATTTTCTTCTTTCAAAGATAATGCGCACTCGAAACATACACATTTCTTTTCTTTGGAGAACGAGGCTTGAATCGCGTGTTCAAACGTCATAGTGTTGAAGTCACGAGGCTCGAATCGATGTGAATAGACGTCATAAGAAGATTTCTTCTTTTGAAGATAAAGCACCTTCAAACGCACACTCTTTTCTTTAGAGTCACGAGGCATGAACTCGATGTGTTCATACGTCATAAGAAGATTTCTTCTTTGAAGATAATGCGCCATCAAACGTACACATTTCTTTTCTTTGGAGAACGAGGCTTGAACCGCGTGTTCAAACGTCATAGTGTTGAAGCACGAGGCCCGAATCGATGTGAACAACGCTATAAATCTCTCTTTCATCTACTCTTGGCAAACTTATAATCAACCCCATTATCATTCAAGAGGCTCTTTGTCGTGACAATGATGGAGAAAACCCAATATGATGAATTTGACCTCAAGTAAACTACCCGAACTCGTGACTTAAACTTGTACATATGTAACAAAGAGCGGTGCCAGACTTCATCCTCCATTGAATCTCTAAGTACTCTATACTCTTCATCCAACCAACCATCAAGTATAAGACGTACATCACCTCTTGAAAATCCACAATTGAATGTGACACTGAGCACTACAATGTAACTCCTTAAAGTGATAGTTATTTTGAGGTGGTAAGAGCCCAATTCCCCCAAGTGGTAAAAGAAAAGGTAAAAGACACCCAACAATAACTAGATTTTCAAGTCTTCGTTTTTGAAAATAAGCTCGAACAAGGATCATGAAGAATCTTCATCCAACCATCCAGATACCTTCAGATACTAAGTACTCGCCTGGTGATATTTCACTTCAACCTCAAATAAACAATAGTGAATTAACTCCGTTGTCACATCTTCTTGGTTAAAAGCTCAAATCTAGCCTCCTTGACATTTTAAGTGAACTATGATAATGGTTTCATCCCGACCATGGTAAAAGCACATAACCCCAGAAACCATGTAATAACTAAACCGCTATGAAGACAATCCAAACACACACCCAATTCAAGAAGTACATCCTTTTATCCTTCTTTGAAGCGTAAACCGTAGCACCAAAGATCGAAAAGATCCCGAAATACACTTTCCTTTTCTCCGGGATGGTTCCATCATTCGGATTTTATAATTCTATGGTTTAAACCGAAAAATAGATTCTTTCGCGGGATTTTACAAAACTAAGAATAAACCGTAAGATAGATCCGAAGTGCACTTTACTAATATCGAGGATGTTTTCATTGTCACGGATTTTACAAGTCTATAATTTAAACCGAGAAATAGATTCTTTCCCGGATTTTACAAAATCAAAGACAAAACCGTAAACAACGTCAGCTTGAATGTGTTATGACAACTTTGGTTTGGGTGAAAATGCTTTTAGGAGAACATGCAATGTTCATCGGTTCATTATCCAATATCAACAACATCATCAACCATCCAATCAACACTTTGGTAAACACATCATTCACGATTACGCGCCGGCAGTGTAGTGACCACATGGAGAAGTAATCCCGATACCAAACTTGATCATGAAGTAGAATTCCCCAGTTGTTACTTAAACTTGTACTAATCCTCGTGAACAAGAAGCTGTGTACCCAATGTACAAAACCTCTTGACATTCTCAACTGAGTGAGACACCGAAGTGATAGCTACGTTGTGGGTTAAGTGAGAAAGAATCACAAACGCAACTAAATAGCCAAGTCTTTATCGCCCTCTATAAACACCCAAACAAGTCATCTTCGCGGAATTGTAGAAAGAAAGAAGACGAAATAAGTGAACGTGCCCAGAAAACCTCACTTCAAATCCAAATAAGAGATACCGTACAAACAATCCCGTAGTCAACTAGGTTCAAATATCAATCAAGCCGTGAGACAGTATAACCATCGTGAAAACCCTATAACTCAACAAATCTCATTATCAAGTCTCATATCAACAAAAACTTATCGACAAATTTCTTCAAATAATTTCTTAAAACCCAAGTAATGTATGGTCCAAAGCCCGGTCACAATATACGGCCCATGAAATCATCTCACTTCCAAATCCATCAAGCCCAAACAGATTTTTATCCAATCCAATAATCTCATGATCCATTAATATTACAACACATCACATGTTTCATCAATATTTCTGCTTAGCCCAAAACTTAAAATATCCTGGTTTCATTTTAACATCAACAATTTATGCTCATTCAATTTGTAAATACATCACGAGACCAAATCCGTAATTCATGAGGCCGAACAAAATCATATAGTGGACGTAGCCCAAGACCACTTCACATCTCATATGCCCACAAAAATTCATATTAACACATGTAGGTCTAATGATGCCCACAACCACACTTAACCACAAAAATTATCATTTAGCTCATGTTCAATTCAATCGTTGATATATCGTACAACCCATGTTCATTTACATGTGCATTTAAAGCCCATGCATCATCGGAGCTGTCTTAACATAATCATACCCTAAAAATTCGGTATAAGAACCCTTATAACACACATAGTTAACCCTAAAAGTCCTCATCCAAACCCTAAAATCTCTCTCAAAATTATCTCCGCCTCACATATCAGCAAACCGCCTCTTTCTTTAATCAGACTCACCTCCAAGTCGCATCTCACACCCCTAATCACGCACGATAATCTTGACTGACCCCATTCAGTTATCATCAATCAAAATTTAATCGATCTCAGCTTATCCCTAACCCATCATAAGAACCAAGCAATCATTTGAGCTCGCCACAGGGATGGTTTTGAGCCTTGTAACCGCCACGACTTTAAACAGAATAGATCAAGGTAGGTTTCATCTTGAATTGTTAATCGTTTCATTTGTTTCATTTGTTTCTAATTCAAGCGAATCTTCAATAGATTATAACATTCTTGTTATAAATCTAATTGGATACCTTTCGAATATTAAATGAAGTATATCCTTCAAAATTAAACCAATGATGGGCAAGCTGATTCGTGTGTAAGACCCTCGTGGTCTTGATGTTACACATCACGAAATGAAGCTTTCTGAGGTCAATAAATTTCTTGTGAATTATTTCGTTGTTACCCATTGACCGAATATAGCGATTGGAGGAAACCGTAATTGGTTTTGTTCTTTCGTTAGCCTTCGAATAATATCAAAAACAGTTTTTATCTATGATGAGCTTTGTTAGTGGTTGACTGGATCTGAATATGTCATATAGAAAAACTTTTCGCCACGAATAACAAGGAATCTGAGATCTTGAAAGTGCTTTGAGATATACGAGATCGTGTGATCTTTAGTTATTATACTTGTTGTGATGGTTCATGAATTGGAGATGGGATTATCGTAGAGGTTTAGTTTATAGTGTATTGATGTGTTTAGACTTTGTGTTGTGAACAGGTTATTAGATGGATGTTGTAATGGTTTTGTTTAGGTCTTGAGGTGTATTGGAAATTAGTCTCTTGTGGTCAGCAGAATTTAGTTAGGTCGTCATTCTTCATCATATTTACTTCTGTCAAGTCTCATTACTCATTTTGATTTACAAAAACTCAGCATAGTAACACAACCTGCATCTCTTTTAACAAAACACTTCAAAATGCATCTTGTTATCACAACTCGCTTTTGACCCAACTCGCATCTTTTTCAACTCATTGACAACTCGCTTCTTCTTTTGCTTCTTTCACAACTCGCTTTAGATTGTTCAACTCGCATTCAATAATGCAAGGTCACAACTCGCAACAGTTCCAACTCGCTCAAAAGCAATTGTTAATGCAGCAACTCGCTTAAGAGCAAGTGCACCCATACAATATGCGAGTTAAATAACTCGCATTGAAACAAGACCAGAAACCCAACTCGCATGATAACATTCATAGAATCGGACATTATGACGACTCACATCCGTGAATACATTGAGTGCAGACAACAATCTGTCAACTCGCTTTCAAGAAATCAGGAAACTCGCATCTAAGAACAGGTCTCAACTCGCTTAGAGAAATAAGATCAACTCGCATAGATGAGAATTACCACACGAGCATATTCATTGTTTGAGGACCAAGGACAGTTTTAACAATACATAAAAACCAGATTCAAATCTGCTTTCACAAGACAAATTCAGTAACATGTTGAACGCTTTAAAGACCAGTATCAAACCACTTAGAAGATTGTATTCAGAATTAGACCACAAAGCAGTTTTCAAACACTTGTTCTAAAACAGTTATAAAGAACTTGTTAAAATAATGCAAAAACTGTTAAAATTGACCACGAAAAGCATCCACCCAATAAACATTTTAGACCAGATTCAAGGATAACAACAAACATTCAACATGACCACATCAAACCGCATCAAAGAACCGAATAAACCGCATACAAAAACCATTCGAATCATCAAAAACAACACAACCTGGCTCTGATACCAATTTTTAGGATCCAATATTTATGTTGTTTGATGATTCAGGTGGTCTAGGACAATGATTAAATAAGAAAGCCATTAGAGAGATGAAGAGAGTTGACAGGAGGTTCTTGAAGAGAGTTGCTTTATAAAAGTGAAATGTTTATTCAAAAGCCACACCCTTCCATGGATGGAAGGGGTATTTATAGTTACGAATCACACGACCTCCTATCGACACATGGATCGGGTGTATACAAGGTAAAGACCCGTCCTTCCTCCACGGTGTTGCACTATGCTAAACTAGACTAATAACTAACTAATAAAAGCGATAAATAACGTAACTAACGATATGTCTCTACGAGCTAACTTATGCTAGATAATATTTGGGGTGACCGACTCTTCACTATGGAATTTTCTAATTCCTAACATCATTTCAAAGGAAACAATCACTTGTGTAAGTATAATCTTCACTACATTGTTAGTTCCATTCTTTAATTCCTAGAAGTACAATTTTCATCTTAATAAATTGGGTATGGGTTTATCACAATTTGGTATCACATTGTTTTCTAAGATAATCTAAATCAAAGAATCAACATTGTTAATACAAATTAAAAACTCATTTTTGAATTCAATGAAGATGTATTGAGAAAAATTGTGATGAACCTCATTAGGATATTATTCACACAATTGACACCACATTGTGGTTTTGATGTTTAGGATCAACCATGCCAAGCAATAGACAACAAGATTATCAAGACACGGCACATTACATTCCTATGTATCATAGAAAGGATGGCTTGAGCCCGGTGGACCGAAAGGCCTTCAAATTGTTGCAAAAGAGGTTATTCCATGAAGGGCATGTAGTTGAACCCTCTTTCATCAACTACACCGACATTCCCCAAGTCTCTGTGGGAATCAACTTCCAATGCCTCTTAAGCATCAATGAACAAATTTGTCCGTTGTTTGTCCTAGAGTTCTACAAGAGCATGAGGATCATTAGAAATGAAGATGGAACCATTTTGATCGCTTTTGTCATCAATGAGCACGAATTTACCTTCACCCTTGAAGAGTTTGCTCGGATACTTCGTATCCCTTGTTGAGGAGTATGCATGTACCCAAATGAATGGTCTTTGGCCGATCTTCATGACATGGTTGATCATCACGAGGTATATTTCACACCCTCTGAACACCGCTACGGTAAGAGATACCGTCTTCATGGAAAGAGCCTCTCCGTCATGAGTCACTAGGAAGTCAAAAGTCATCTATGTGAGATCCCTTTCAAATGGAGCTTTGGAGATGTTCCCATTGTACAAGAAATGGGAACTAGTGCTAAGGGAGAACGTCCTTTGTTTGGTGGGAAATAAGGATCATCCCAATGCTTGCCTAGTCTACATGATCTATTGCCTTGTTACTGGGACTCATTTCAAGCTCGCCTATTACGTGGTCAAACGGATGTCAAGTGTGAAAAGGACGGACAAGATGGTGCTCCCCTATGCCATGCTCCTAACCCGCCTAGCCAATTTCGTCTTTGCTCTAGATCCATCTCCCTACACCTATGACCACATCTTTTGCAACAAGGTCATGGTGCCCTCGTTCGATGAGAAGACTACAAGGTTTATGGTTGAAGGCAAGAGACCTCACCCACCGACGGACTTATCAGATGAAAGAGAGGGATAAGGAAGCAACCCCATTGGAAATGTTCAACTTGACCCCTTAGCATACATTGACCAACTTCCAGACATCCTGAGCCCATCACAAGAAATTCAACAAACAAAGGGGATGTTCAAATATTTTGCTAACTTCCTTATGAAGAAGAAGAAGTAGGGGTAAAGGGTTGAAGAGTGAAGCTTGGAGGCGATGGAGTAGGAGATTGAGAGAGAGGGAAGGTAAGGTCGTGGACCTTAAATATTTGAACAATGGTCTGTAAAACATCTTTAAATAATATTTTTGTAGCTTAGGACTTAGCTCTAATAGATGGCATGACATGAACAAAAACATTCTAACTTAGGCAACCCAAAATGAGAATTTTACGACGGCTTGATTGAAATCAAGAAGTCGGTCCTGCTCATTTTGCTTATCTTTTAGTCGCCCTTACTTACCATGCGTGATATTTATTGCTTGCATATTTGATTATTTAATATAGAAATGATTAGGATGAGTTTTTGCTAAGAAGTGCAAATTCTGCACATTTGCTGTGAAGCTGTAACCACCGACAAAGTTCACCTTGTATTAAATTAATATAATATTCTAATGAAAGAATGCTCATCCGTTAATTTTCTTAAAACGTTATCAGTTTATCTGATCACAACAACCAAGTAATGTGACGTGACTCACATTCCCAATAAACGTGCTCACCGACACCGACATGGCTTATGTTTATTTCAAACAAACTTTCTTATACGTCAACTATAAAAGTTTTCAACTTTTATTTACCACTTTACGTTTTCGCTAACGTATGATTAATTAACATTCAAACAAAATGTTTGCCATTTATAAAAGTTTTCACGAAACTTTTTAGGTCATAATTTACTATTAACTTCTATTTAATATCACTTTACACTTGTTTTAGTTTAAAAATACTCCGATAATCCACAACTCAGTTTTATAGTTGAGTATATTAATAATTTTTAACATCTTTATAAACTTTATATTTTTACCTTACATGATATAAAGTTTCGTTGTAATTATCGGGATCAAACTATACCCGCTATATCTCAAAACCTCATCGTTAAGATAAACACGTGCCTCTCATATATGTATTTTCTTTTATTAAACCGACTCTACTCTGAGTTTATATATATATATATCTGTTTCCTTAAAACAAAAACAAAAAAAGAGAAAGAGATATCAATCTCATCTATCTCTCTCTCACACTTCCTACCATCTCTCACCTTACCACCGCCACTCTCCTGCCGCCTCACCAGCTTACCGTCGCCACAACCGGCTGTCATCACCATCATCAACACCAATAAGGGGTGCGTTTGTTTTGCTTCGGGTTTGTTTTTAATCGAGCTAATCACCACTGCCGCCCCATCTCACTATTCCTCTCCTGATCCTGGCGGTATGACAAAACTCAACCATTTAGTTTGTTACTTTCTTAATATGAAACCGAATACAAATCGGTTAATTGATTTTCGTGGATGTTAAAAAAAAGAAGAAGAAGAAACTGAATTAAACATGTTTTGATAATCATATTCGTGTGGTTAAGACAAATAAATCAAGATTGGTGTTTGTTTATGTTTGATTTGGGTCGGTTTGGAACCTTACAGTTCGGGTCAAACTGATCTATTCTCGGGGCGTTTAGTTTACCTTCGGTGCAAAACACAACCGAGAGGTTGTGTGTTCGAAACCCTCGAGAGGTATTAGGTCTCGGGTTGGATGTTTGCTTACACTGATGTCAGACCCACCCAAGAGGTGTGTTTGATGGTTCGTTAATAACAACCAAGAGGGTGATTGTTTTAGTTGGGTTGTTGGTTCAAAGAAACACCCACGTGGTTGTATTAATGGTGTCTCGGTCATGACCACCCTAGGGTGGCTTGGTTTTGTTTGCTTTGGTCTCGGTTCGCGATGTAAACACCAAGAGGGTGATCTGTTTGGTTTGTTTAGCCGACACCACAACCCACATAGGGTGTCATGTTGGTTCAGTTCAGCTGCAACCCACGAGAGGGTAGTGTTTATTTTGTGTTTGTTAAGTTGTGCCAGGTGGTGTTTGTTTTTGTTGCTCGCGACCCTACCAACACCCAACCGGGTGTTTGGCTTGCTTTCGTTAGCCACCAACTTGGCACAAGCTCGGGTCCGCTTAGTAGCATTATCGGCAGCCCATGCCAACTAGCTAAGGGCGCTTGGTGTTTGTTTGTGTGTCACCACACCCGAGAGGGTTGTTTGATTATTTTTTATATATACATGTTGAGTTTACTATGGCTGCCTTTTTCTGAATTTGGTCATAAGCTTTTTAGTTTATTTCATTGGTGTTGGTCTCAGTTGCAAGTCACAAGAGTTGTTGTTGAGTCTCAGTTTGGTGCAATCAAACTTGAGAAGGTGGTGTTTGTATGTCTTGCGACACCCATTACATACTCACCACAACCACAGCTAGTGGTGCGGATAGGAGTATGTCCCAACTTATGCACTATTAGCTTATTATCTAGTTCCACTTGCATGCTTAGTTGAAACTTCTTATTAAGCATATATTACTTGTTTCAGTAATTGCTAATTTCGAAATTGAACATTTGATGCTACGATGGGGTCTATAGTATTTATAAATTGGTTATGGACCTAAATCTATATAAACCTTATTGGACCCAATATATATATATATAACTTAATGGACTAAACTTATTATTATTAACGGACCTATTGTATAATGGAATATCGGACTAAGACTATCGGATCAAATATTATTGAACGCGTCGGACTAAAAATAGTTGACCTTGTATAAATTGATGTATGTTGACATTGAACTATATTTTGACAATGGATATTCGGACTAAACATAATGAATCGGGACTTGAACATTGAACTTATATGAATTGACATTATTTGGACATTTAACTTATAACGGACTTATATTTGGACATGTTAACTAATAATTCGCTATAACTTATTTGTTGTTAACATTTACTTTATATGCACTTTTCAACTAATATTTTGGATAATATATATACTTAACGTAATTTTATTTATTGATTACGACTTGACTACTTATCGAACAAACTTATTAAACTCATGATGGACTTAAGATATTGAACTAAGAACATTGGACAAGGTTATCAATATTGGACTTGAATTAGATTTAAGTCGATCGCTATCGGGCTAAAGCCCAATTGACTTACTTTCTTGACGTATTTTCTTGTCGTTATCTTCTCGTGATAGGATTCTCACGTCAATACTTTTGTGACTCGTTTTCTTGAGACGCCTTTGACTATTCTTTTTAGTTTATGATATATATATATATATATATATATATATATATATATATATATATATATATATATATATATATATATATATATATATATATATATATACACACTTTGCGAGTTGTATTTCGAAACCGTGATTTCATACCACACCAATGACAAAACTAAACTCTTTACAAACATTGATACAAAACTTCCACGGAAACTAAAACACTTATCTTTTGAAAATTTATCTACTTTACGAGATGTATTCTCGAGATAGACCACATATTATTAGGTTACGCCAATGATGTATCGTTGTGTGAGTACTCTCGCATCGTCAGTATCGTTGCTACCTTGTGATACTATTGTGTTACATTCCTCGATGCCACCGTGTTAGTTGTGATTCTTATATCTCTTCGGACTAAGGCAGAGTTTCACGTTCCCCATTTTACTGCTTTTTTACTCGCTTTTGGGGTGAAAAGCATACACGATTACTTAAAACTAAATTGGTTGTGCATTCATGAAATTATGGATTTACCGAATCGATTCAATTCTCTCGAGCTATGCTCGCTATACCGTGTAAACCGTATGTATGCTTATGTTTACGCCTATATATATATATATATATATATATATATATATATATATATATATATATATATATATATATATATATATATATATATATATATATATATATATATATATATATATATATATATATATATATATATATATATATGTACGATCAGAAATTGCTACCTTTTGTGATACTATTGTGTTACATTCCTCGATACCGTGTTAGTTGTGATTCTTATATCTCTTCGACTAAGGTGAGTTTCACATTCAATTTTACTGCTTTACTCATTTTGGGGTGAAAAGCATACTACTTATTACTTAAAACTAAATTGGTTGTGCATTCATGAAATTATGGATTTATCGACTCGATTCATTTATTGAGCTATGCTCGCTATCTTGCAAACCGGTATGTATGCTTATGTTTACGCTTATATATATATATATATATATATATATATATATATATATATATATATATATATATATATATATATGTACGATCGTAAAAGTCCCCAGTACTACACTACTTATTAACTCCCTCCCACCTGCATGTGGACGAGCCATGATGTCTATGGATAGCGCTATTTAGGGGTAGAGCCATCCTCACCCACTAACCGGAGTGCATAGAATCGTTCTCATGCTAGGTTAGAGCATGTTGCACGTAGGGGCAATGTTCGGATGAATCGACTTAAGTAGTGGAACCTTTATGCCATGAACGTGCTGCATACATAATGGACCCTTTCCAAACTTGACAACCAATTGGTCTTACTGCTTTGGAAACTACTTGGTGTGCTAAACACCGTGAACTCACCAACCTTTGTGTTGACACTTTAGCATGTATTTTCGTGGATGGCGTTAGCTAAACTTTGAGGCTGGGCATTGGCATGACATGGTTATAGAAGACTCTGATGTAAATTTGGGACCACTT